>BOPN01006320.1:60000-62500 GCA_017312705.2 Penaeus japonicus
AGAGAGAGAGAGAGAGAGAGAGAGAGAGAGAGAGAGAGAGAGAGAGAGAGAGAGTAAGAGAGAGAGAGTAAAAGAGATAGAAAGAGAGATAGTAAGAGAGAGAGAGAGAGAGAGAGAGAGAGAGAGAGAGAGAGAGAGAGAGAGAGAGAGAGAGAGAGAGAGAGAGAGAGAGAGAGAGAGAGTAAAAGAGATAGAAAGAGAGATAGTAAGAGAGAGAGAGAGAGAGAGAGAGAGAGAGAGAGAGAGAGAGAGAGAGAGAGAGAGAGAGAGAGAGAGAGAGAGAGAGAGAGAGAGAGAGAGAGAGAGAGAGAGAGGGAGAGAGACCGATACAGAGAGAGAGAGAAAGAAAGTAAGAGATGGAAAGAGAGAGAGACCGATACAGAGAGAGAGAGAGAAAGAGCGAAAGTAACGTGTGTGGTGTGACGGTCGGCGATGGTCTGGCGTGACGCCAAAAAGTCGTGCTTCCGACGCGACTCGCCCGGTCACGTGACGCGCGAGACCGAGTGCCGTGAATTGGGGTGGTAGGAAGGGGGGGGGGGGGGGAGGGGGGAGGATAGGTAATGGAGGATGGATGGTGGGAGGAGGGGTGAGGGGGGAGGGGGGAGCGGGGAGAGGGGGAGCGGGGAGAGTGGAGAGGGGATGAGGAAGAGGTAAGGGGTAAGGGGGGTAAGGGGGAAGGGGGAGGGGATGAGGAAGAGGTAAGAGGTAAGAGGAAAGGATGAGGAAAAGATAAGGGGGAAAGATGAGGACAAGATAAGGGGTAAGGGAGAAGGATGAGGAAGAGGAAAAGGGATAGTGGTAAGGGGAAGGGGAAGGGGGAGGGAGGAGCAAAGGGAGGTGAGACGGATAGGGGGTAGGGGTAGGAGTAGGGGTAAGGGACAGGTGAGATAACAGAAATGACATGCACTTAAGATATCTCTACTTCTCTGCTTCTTGAATGGATAATAACCATCATATATATATAAAAAAGTCACTCTTAATGGCTAACCTACACTTACGATATTTATAAATCATGAATAAAAAAAACGGAGGTAATCATCAAATTAAAAAAATATATATAATAAAAAATAATAGGTACCATGCACTTATTATCAGTAATTCCCTCATCAAATCAATAAACGTTGAGATAAATAAAAACAAAACAACATAACATCATAACAAATTTCACAGCGGTTGCATTGCAATTATCAACAAGCAACGCAGAGCAGATTATTATCCCAAGATCTTAATTATCTAATATTCCCAGAGGTAAAAAGTGATTACCTTGTAATTTCTTAATTTATGTTTGGTGCTTCCGTGTCTGCGGTTGTGCTTGCGTTTATGCAAATGAATGTCATTAGTAGTGAAGGAAATGCTTTCAAAATTGCGTATGCGTATTTTTTGAAATATTTTATTTTATTTATTTATTTATTTTTTCAATATATTTTTTAGACATGTTTATTACGGCGCTCCCGTCTTTTCTTTTATTTTTGTCATTTTATTGCAAATAAATAAAAGGATACGTGCAAACACATTCATAAGAACGACGCACAAACGCCCACTTACACACATACGCACACACACACACACACACATACGCACGCGCTGCCACACATACTCCACCCAAGTATTCCATCATATTACAAAGTGGTAAGACAGCCGGTCATGCAACTTCGACTCCCCCCCCCCTACCCCTACCCTCCACATACCCACCCTCATCCTCAATATACCTCCCCACCCCACTCACTGCCATCACCGTCCTCACCACTATCCTCCCAAACACCCCCTCACTACCACCTTCCTGCCTCGTCCCATTACCACACTTTCCCCACCCCTCTTTCCTACACCATCACCCTTTAGTCCCTTTGGCACCTTTCCCCTCTCCTTCCGCTTTCTTCTTCCTCCCCCATCCCCCACCCCCTACTACCTCCCCCCTCACTCCTTCCTCCCCCTACTACCCCCCCCCTGTAACTCTCCCCCCCCCCCCCGATTGTACTCCAAAGGCACCCGGAACTGTCACCGCACCTCTGCCATGAGGAGTAAGCTGTTCCGCTGTTCATGTTCTCTCGCTGTCTTGTTCTTTGCGTTCTGCCGGCGTTCTTTCGTTCGTTTTCGTTCATTTTGTAACTCTGTTTTGTATTTTTTGTTTTTTGTTTTGTTTTGTTTGTTATTCTTCATTTCTACTTATTTGTTTCTTGTTTTCGTGTATTTCTATTTCAATCTCTCTTTCTCACCCTCTCTCTCTCTCTCTCTCTCTCTCTCTCTCTCTCTCTCTCTCTCTCTCTCTCTCTCTCTCTCTCTCTCTCTCTCTCTCTCTCTCTTCTTTAGTCTGCCCTAATCACTTAGAAAACGTGTTACTTGATTTGTCTGTGACGCTTCATTGATCACCGAGAGAGAGAGAGAGAGAGAGATCTTGACATAAATTACTTCCACAGGTAGATAATTGAGCTACAGGAGAGAGAGACAGAGAGACAGAGAGAGAGAGAGAGAGAGGGAGGGAGAGAGAGAGAGGGAGGGAGGG
>BOPN01006320.1:67500-70000 GCA_017312705.2 Penaeus japonicus
CGACAGCAGAATCCCCGGGAGTGCGTGCGCGCGCGTGCAGTGCCTCCATAGCCAGAGTCAGCGAGATAATTAGAGAGGCGAGAGACCGTGTATGGAATGGGCGGAACCACGTGTCTAATCAATTTTCTATCTGTCTGAGCGTTGCTTAGTCTCTACACGGGTTGAGCTTGGGAGGGCGGTGTAAGTGGGCGTGTGTGGTAGGGTGGTCATTTCTCTCTCTCTCTCTCTCTGATTTTCTTTCGATCTCTCTCTCTCTCTCTCTTTCTCTCTTGTAATTTCGTCCGTTCTTCCTTTCTCTTTTTCATCTTCTTCTTTTTCTTCCCATATTCCTCTCCCCCCCTCCTTTATTTCCTTCTTTTCCTCTTCCTTTCACATCCTTAAATCTCCTCTCTCCTTCGCCCTCCTTTATATATATCCCTTTTTCTTCTATTCTTCTTATTCCTCGTCTTCTGTATCTTTGTTTCATCATTTTCGTCAATTCTTCCCTCTTTATCTGTCATCTTTTTTCTATCGCATTTATTCAATATCTTTTCATCTTCCATTTTCTTCCCTATTCCCCCGTTCTTTTCTTCATTTTCTTTTTCTACTTCTTTTTATTTTTCCTTTTTTTCAGTTCATCCTTTTCTTTCTTTCTTCTTCTTCTTCTTCCATCTTCTTAATCATCGTTCCTGATATCATATTTCTATGAAAAGATAAAAGATAAAAGAATATATACATAAAAATAAAAGTAAAAAAAAAATAATGATAATAATAGGCCTAAGACTTATCGTAAATTAAATATCGAAATTTAATAGTATTTCTTGTCCTATCAGCTGATCTCTGATAACGATCTTGGGGGTTGACCTTATGTTGTAGAAGGAGGGGGGAGGGGGAGGAGGGGGGGCAAGAAGGGAGGAGGGAGGAGAAGGAGGAAGAGGAGGGGGGAGGGCTAGAAGGGAGGATGGATGGAGGAGGAGGATGGATGGAGGAGGAGGAAGAGGAGGAAGAGGAGGAAGGGGAGGGGAGGATGAATGGAGGAGGAAGAGACAGGGGAGGAGGAGGAGGAGGAGGGCAAGAGAGGAGTATGGAGGAGGAGGAGGAAGGAGGTGGAGGAGTAGGAGGGGGAAGAGGAGGAAGAAGAAGAAGAAGAAGAAGAAGAAGAAGAAGATGAAAGAAAGGAAGAAATGTAAAAAAAAAAAAAATAAATAAAATAAAAAGAAGTAGAAAAAACAGCGAATAAAAAAAAACAATAATAATATAAAAAAGGACCAAGAAATAGAAAAACAAAGAAGAAAAATCAGCTAGAAAAAAGGTAAAGAAGGAGAGAAAGAGAGAGAGAGAGAGAGAGAGAGAGAGAGAGAGAGAGAGAGAGAGAGAGAGAGAGAGAGAGAGAGAATGATAAAGAGAGAGAGAGAGAAAGAAACCAGAGAGAGAGAGAGAGAGCGAAAAGAAAACCAGAGAATGAGAGAGAGAGAGAGAGAGAGAGAGAG
The DNA here is from genome assembly GCA_017312705.2 of Penaeus japonicus. Lineage (NCBI taxonomy): Eukaryota > Metazoa > Arthropoda > Malacostraca > Decapoda > Penaeidae > Penaeus > Penaeus japonicus. The sequence continues at coordinate 68,970 of BOPN01006320.1, forward strand.
AGAGAGAGAGAGAGAGAGAGAGAGAGAGAGAGAGAGAGAGAGAGAGAGAGAGAGAGAGAGAGAGAGAGAGAGAGAGAGAGAGACACAGAGCAGCTAAAGAAGCGTTAAGAAGGACGCGAAAAAGCCAGGATTCCATGTTACTCTTCATCCCTATTTCTAAACCAGATGGATTCCCACGGGAGAATCTCAGGCGCAGATCCTAGCGAGAAGGAGAAGAGAAGGAGAGACGTCCTGGCTTCTTCTATAGGATTCGTAATCTTAATTAAGAATCCCTGGGGCGGAAAGGGACACTGGGGGTGGGGGTAAGGGTGGGGGTGGGGGTAAGGGTGGGGGTGGGGGGGGGGGGTTGGGGGTAGATAGAGTACTGTATTACATTTTTTTTTTCTAATACTATTAGTAGTGATGGTGGTAATGATCAGAGGAATACGGACACACACGAATACACACACAAACACACATGAAAACACACATGAAAACACACACGCACACACACACATACAAACACACATAAAAACACACAGACACACACACAAACACACCACATACACAAACATAAACATATACATACATACACACACACACACACACATATACACACACACACACACACACACACACACACACACACACACACACACACACACACACACACATATATATATATATATATATATATATATATATATATATATATATATATATATATATACATATATATATACATATATATATATATATATATATATATATATATATATATATATATATATATATATATATATATATATATATATATATAAAGAGTTGACCATCTCCTAACGCTTCAAGACTTTATTAATATTAATATGCATAATCACATTAAACTTGTCCTTGGTGTGTCTAAAGCTTGTTATTTCTGCCGAGAAATTCTTTGTCTGCAATTACTTCGTCTCGTTAAAATAGATAAACATTTAAATTGAGATTGTTAATACTAGGGTGGGGGGGGGGGGGTATTGGAAGGTCCACGGTGACTATTATTTCCTCGAGGTACT
>BOPN01006320.1:75000-78767 GCA_017312705.2 Penaeus japonicus
TTTATCTATTTATGTGTTTATTATCATTATCATAATTTATTTATCATTACTATTATTTTTTTTTTGTCGACGTACCTCTCTCCTAAACCTAATCACTTTCCTCTTGATCTAAACACGCGCGTGAACATAAACACCGCCAGCTAAAGACCCACACACCCTATATAACCCAGCCTGTAGGTATGACGATAATATATTCACCCCAAAGACACGACACCTGCCACACTCAACACACAAGTTATCTCCCCATATAGAGCGAGAGACAACCCAGAGATCCCAAGAGACTAAAAGATAAAAGGGAGTCAATTAGTCGAAAATGACATTCATGTTTCCTAAAGTGAGCATTTGCGACATATTCAGTGAACACGACTTTTTTCCAAATAAAGTTCCTGACAAGATTAAAGCACTTGTTGGTTAATGGGCTTGTATAATGTCAAGAGGAACCGACTGCATGAGGAAGGTCTGTGAAAAACTGTGGTCTTTTAGCGTCTTAATTGTCTTTGCCCTTTTTTTTTTTTTTTTTTTTTTTTTTTGTAATATTTGTATGAAAAGAAGGGAATGGGAATGAATTATCTTAAGAAATGGGGATTTTGGTTTCGTGTTTGTGTGTGTGTGTGTGTTTGTGTGTGTGTTTGTATGTATACGAACACACACTCACACACACAGTCACACGCACACACACACACACACACACACACACACACACACACACAAGCACACACACACACACACACACACACACACTCACGCACACAGGCACACAAACACACACACACACACACACGCACACACACACGCAAAGCCACTGAATACGTAATTGTTCCCCTGTTGTAGCAGACCACACAACATATCACCTGCTGAAGCGCACTGAATTACAAGGAATTTCCTCCAGTCAGCATATCATAAACATAAGCGTAATTACACGATAACAAACATGTCTGCGTAAGTCAATCCTAGTTAGACCTCCTCCCCCCCCCCCCCTTTCCCCTTCCTCTTCTCCACCTCTCCCCCTCCCCCTCTCGACTTCCTCCCCCCTCCCCCTCCCCCCTTCGCCTTCTCCACCTCCCCCTTCCCCTTCTCCACCCCTCCCCTTCCCTCCCCCCCTTCCCCTTCCCCTTCTCCCCCTCCCCCTTTCCCTTCTCCACCTCTCCCCCTCCCCTTCTCCACCTCTCCACCTCCCCCCTCCCCCTCCCCCCTACCCCGCCTCTGACTCTATCCACCGCGGGGGTTAGGTAGGGAGCTGGGGAGGTGGGGTGGGGGGGGGGATGTATATAATTAAGCCGTCAGCTAACATATTCTGCAATCCGGGCTATCGAGACAAGCTAACAACCGGCAGAATAACATTAGCCGAGCGTAAATAACCGCCCCCCCCCTGCCCCCCCACCCCCCACCCCCGCCCCTCCTTCTCTTGCTACGGCTATCCCCTTCCTCCTACCCCCTCCCCCCCCATATCAAAAAATAGTTCCTTTGATGCCGACATCATCTGCTTTTGATAAAATACGTGAATTTCTCACCAGAGTACTAATTAGGGGAAAAAACACGCAAGGAAACGGAGGATATATATATATGCGTGTGTGTGTGTGTGCGTGTGTGTGTGTGTGTGTGTGTGTGTGTGTGTGTTTGCGTGTGTGTGTGTGTGTGTGTGTACAGTACATACAATTAAGAACTAAATACACCACTCAACAATTATAACAAACCCATTTAAATCAAGGAGACAAACTGATTAATAATAAGACACATGTTGAGGTTAAATAGCATATCACTCCTTTAACAACAAACATAGATGATGGTTATTATGTCCCTCCTATAAAGTTATTACCAGAAGGGTGAGCTTCCCACGGTTAGGATATGTTAGATTAGGATAAGTTAGGTTAGGTTAGGTTGGGATGGTTAGGTTAGGTTAAGATGGTTAGGTTAGGTTAGAAGATAAAGAAATCAAATCAGAAAAACAAGAACAAGAAGAAAGAGAGAGAGAGGATGAGGGAGGGAATGGGGAAAAGAGAGAGGGAGAGAGAGAGAGTGAGAGAGAAAAAGAGAGAGAGGGAGAGAAGAGAAAGAAAGAAAGAGAAAATGACAGAGACAGAGATACAGAGACAGACAAATAGAGAGACAGAGAGAGAGATATATACAGAGACAGAGACAAAGACAAACTAAAGAGAAACAAAGAAAAAGAAAAAGAAAAAGACACAGACATAAAAAAAAGAAAACAAAACTCACCCCCACGAAGCATCAATACAACAGACATCACACCAACCTTCCCTCCCTCCCTTCCCTCCCCCATCCCTCCCTCTCCACCCCCCTCCCCCCCCCATTCCATGCAACAACAACAACAACAACGGATAATGCAAGTCAAACGAAGACTATCAATCGACAGGACACACACGTGAGAGCCAGTCTATCATCGAGCTATCAGTAGTAAGTGAGTAGTTGCTTATGGCTATCGCTCGCTCATTGCCGACAGACAGCGCAACGGGACAAATCGTTGGCTGTTAATCATTCTTCGGTGAGAGGGGGGAGGGGATTTGGGGACTTGGGGGTGGAAGTGATAATAGAAGGAATGGATGGGGTTGGGGTAAGGGAATAGGATTGTGTTTGGAAATTAGATTTCCCATGTGAGATGGGTCTGGGAAACCCGTTTGTGTATGATAGTTGCTTATAGTTAATCAATGTGCGTAGGTTTTTATTGTTTATATGAACATATGTACATTCACACGTATATGCATACCTATATATATATATACATATATAATTTAATACATACATACATACATACATACATACATACATACATATATATATATATATATATATATATATATATATATATATATATACCTATATATATGTTTATATATATATTTTTAATTATTATTATTCATTTATTTATGTGCGTATGTCTGTACGTATATACATATATACCCGTTCAAATATATATCAATTTACACACTATACTATTGCAACAACCTATTAGATAGAGCAATCTCCGTAAAGACTATGATCAATAGCATTCTGCAACAACAACAACAAAAATATAACGTCGAAAGGGAGATACAAACGAGATCTTTAAAACCTAATCTAACCAAATCAAGAAATTCACATTTCTCCAATACCAATACCACTTCATTAATCACCGAATCCGGAAATGGTTACAGGGAAATGGAAGCCGAAAGCCAAGGTTATAGGGCACTTTTCCCGCAAACTTCACCAACAAGTCATGTGCAACAACTTCAGCGAGAAGTTTCCAGAATCACGAGTGTTGCTGATGAACGAATGTTTGTTGACGGTTTAAGGAGTGCGCAATGAACGTACTCTCATGATGAACTCATGGTCTAGTTGTTTATTTTCATTAAGAAATAATTTTGTGTTTGAGACAATATGTTGCCTTATGTTGATAAACTTATGGGGTCAGGATGTGAGTGGAAATTATCGTTATATTTGGATAAGTATGAATAATATGGTGATTATTTAGCGATGACATACGGCCGTACTAACAACGTGGAATAGAGTCGAACTCGTTACATTTCTCTAGGTTTTGCTGATAAGGCTAAATTCATATTTAGATAAGATGTTTTGATATGTTCATTTGCAGGAGTTAGTTGATAAGAAATAGGGAATTATAATGTCTCCGACAAGTAGCTGTTGTGTATGTGTGTGTGTGTGTGCCCCCCCCCCACACACACACACATGTATATGTATATATATATATATATATATATATATATATATATATATGTATATATATATATATATATATATATATACATGTATGT
>BOPN01006321.1:27500-30000 GCA_017312705.2 Penaeus japonicus
AACAGGGCGCCAAGAACATGATGAATAATTTGAGTAATAGGAATAACGAGAGAACAGCATAAATAACCAAATAATGGCGAGGCCGTGACTGTGAAGCAAATGAACAGGTAATATTGACGTTAAACAAAACCATAAGTCAAAGAGATGATGAAATCTTGAGTAACAAAGAGTGGGTAAAAAAAAAAAAAAAAAAAATCGATGTGTGTGTGTGTGTGTGTGTGTGTGTTTGGGTGAGTGTGGGGGGGGGGAGAGGGAGGGTCTGTATGTGTATCTGTGTGTTTGCGTGTGTGGTTTAAGTTGAAAGGGAAGTGTTTGGGTCCAGTGTGTGTGGTGTGTGTGTCTTTGTGTGTGTGTAAGTGTGTGTGTGATGGGGGGAGGGGTGCGTGTATGCATATGTGTAAGGGAGCTAAGTGTGTGGATGAGGAAAGGGGAAAAGGAGAGTGTGGGCTGGGGGTGATTTGAGGAAAAAAAGGGGGGGAAATATAAAGGGAAAGGGGCAATAGGTAGTAAAGGAGAAAAAGTGGAAGAAGAAAAAAAGGGTTTAGGCTTCGGGGGTTGGGGGGAGGGAAGGAGTGTAGGAAAGCAGGAGAAGGAGAAGGGGTGAGGGGGGGGGGAAATGAGGGGAGAAAAATAAAAAAGAATGTCGGTGACGGGATATGGGTAATGAAAGAGGGTAGAGATGAGAGGAAAAAATGAGGAAAAGTGGAAGGGGTGGGGGTGGAGGTGGAGGTGGAGGGGATAGGGTGGGGGAGGGGGTTGGTTGCCGCCCCCGCCTAGCCTGCGTAAGAGTTTTAATCTCCGAGGGAAGTTTGGCGATTAAGGAAATTCCCCCGGGGCGAAGTTGGAGGGGGTGGGGAAGGGGGGTAGGGTGGGAAAGGAGACTCTTAAGGGAGAGGGAGGGAGAGTAGGGAGGGGAAGGGGGAAGGGGAGGGGGAGGGGGGAAGAGGAATGGTAGGAGAAGGGAAAAGAGATGGTGAAGGGGGAAGAGGATAGAGGATGGCGGAGTGGGAAGGGAAAGGATATGGGGTCGGGAGGGGGGGGGGGGAAGGAAGAGGCAAGAGAACAGAATGAAAAAAAAGGGAGGGGATGAGAGAGAGGATAGGGGAAGTGGAGGAAGGGAAGGAAGATGAAGGGGAAGGGATAGACGAGGATTGGGGAAAGGAGGGTGAGGGAGGACGGGACGGGTTGCAAGAAAGGGCAAGAAAGTAAAATGTGTACATAGGGGATGGATAAGGAAAAGGGTAAGCCAGATTTGCAGAACGGATGCTTCGCAGGTGCTCACGAGCTTGGACGGGGCTCGATCTGCCTACCACGGAGATATGAGGCCGGCGCGGTAACCACTGCCCGACCACACGGCTATAAGGGAGGGAGAAGAGAAACTGAAAATTTGATAATGAAGTTTTAATAACTGATAATCTTTTTGAAAGTTAATTCTTAAACTATCTAGCTCATATACCAATGTCAGTGAGGTATATCAATGAATGAATGCATTCATTATCATAATCATCATGGTTATAATACTATCATCAACGCATATACTATTTCCATCATTGTAATAATAAATCATTGTAATATCAGTTATTGTCATTATCATTGGTAGTGTTATTAAACTATCATCAGCGTCATTAAGATCGTAATAATCATTATTATCAGGAATATGTATATTTGATAATCTTGGTCATTTTATTTGTATGTAATCTAGGGTATTTATCGTCTATTAGTTTATAATCCCTCCCCACCCATCTATTTTCTCCCCTTCAGTCTATCTCCTTGCTTTATTACATTATCCCTTCTTCCCTTATTCGCATACTTTAGCTCCTGAATGACGAAAACTTTGACAGTTTGTTTTCCGTCCGTTTTTATCAACTTTTCTTCTGTCTCGTTTTCTGTCAGTCCATCCGTTTTCCTTTGCTCGTACTGTTACAACCTGGGATTTTCTTTTTTTTTCGTTTTTTCTTGTTTTCTCTCTTTTTGCGTTCTTCGTTTTTATTTCTTCGTCGCCTTTATTTTCTTTTATTTAACTTTATTGTTTCTTTTTTATTCTCTCTCTCTCTCTCTCTCTCACTCTCTCTCTCTCTCTCCATCTTCCCCTCCCTATCTCTCTCTTTCTCTTTCTTTCTTCCTTACTTAATTAGTACGTTCTATCTCTTCTTTCTTTTTTCCATTTCTTTCTGTTATCAAATTATTTATACATTTTTTATGCAGTTTTATTTATGTTTTTCTCTTGATTTACTCACTCCATTTTCCTTCTTCACTCTCTTACTTCTCATATATTCACCCTTTGCCAATTCTTCCTTTATCCTTCGTATCCCCTTACCCTTTTATCCTCCTTACCCTAACCATCCCCTTCCCCCGACCTTACCCTACCCTCCTCCTCCTCCTCCTCCTGCTCCTCCTCCTCCTCCTCCTCCTCCTCCTCCTCCTCCTCCTCCTATTCCTCCTCCTTCTTTTCATCTCCATCTGGCCCCTACCCTATCCTACCCCTTCCTATGCAGCTCTC
>BOPN01006321.1:42500-45000 GCA_017312705.2 Penaeus japonicus
TTCATCTCTTTCTTTTTCATTTTATTGTTGTTGCTATGTGCTCTTACATTAACGCTTAGATAGAAGTTATGCTGATAAAGAGAGAGAGAGAGAGAGAGAGAGAGAGAGAGAGAGAGAGAGAGAGAGAGAGAGAGAGAGAGAGAAAGTAAGAAAGATAATAAGGGAAGGGATAAGTGTAGAAAATGTATCTTGCAATATAAGAAATTGCTTGGAATGTTAGGAACTTTGGATCTTCCTTTGCAAAATGCATTGTTTATTGTACATTCCTTTATGCATATGTTATTATCATCATCATTATTATTATTACAATTATTATTATTATAACTACTATCATCGTTTTCATCATTAATACTACTATCAATGTTATCATTAATATTATTACCATTATTGGTATTATTATTACTATTATCGTCATTATCATTATAATCAGTATTATAATTATTTTTGTTATTACTTGTCATTATAATCTTATCATCACTACATCGTTGTTTTTGTTGCTATTTTTATTATCATAATAATTTTTATCATCATTTTTTATATCATTATCATTATCAGTTATCATCAATGAATGATTAAATAACCCACCTATCTTTATAATTACTTCTAAATTATTAATTAGTCTTAAACTAGATATTCTTTCACATTTACTTCTCTCTTTCTCTTTCTTACCTATTTATTTATTCATCCAAAGCGTGGATTTGGTTCATTTGTTTAGTATTAACTTATTTTTATTACATTTTCATTGTCTCCTTTGATGACATGTCGTTAATAGATTTTCCTTCTATCTATCATTCTCTTTTCATTATCTCTCTCTCTCTCTTTCTTTTCTCTCTCGTCTCTTCTCTTCTCCCTTTCTCTCTCTCTCTCTTCTCCCTTTCTCTCTCTCTCTCTTCTCTCTTTCTCTCTCTCTCTCTCTCTCTCTCTCTCTCTCTCTCTCTCGCTCGCTCTCTCTCTCTCTCGTGGGTCTTTTCGTATATTTTATGGCATTTTCCATCTATTTGTCTCCATTTCCCACTCAGTTCTTATCTGCGTTTCCCTACTTACAACTTCTAAGTAATTGCACCTACTCGCCCATTCTTCTTGTTCTTTAATTCTTGTTCTTCTCAGGCTAATTTTCTTTCATAACATTGTTTCTTTTTTTTCTTATTATCTTTTATTGTATTTTTTGTACACTCGTTCATAGATTATGTGTGTTTTTTTAAATCAATATGTGTTTTAGTTACCGTTTTTGGAATTATCTTCGTCTTTTATATATATATATATATATATATATATATATATATATATATATATATATATATATATATATATATATATATATATATATATATATATATATATATATATATATTATATATATATATATATATCTTTACATCTATCTATATATTTATCTTTATTCCTATTAATCTATAAACCTTTATGAATATATCACTGGCTCCAGAATCTATTATTCTATTGATTTATTCATTGGAGAAATAATGCTAGTAGTAATGATGATTATACTAGCGTAGCATTGGTAGTAATACTACTATTAATAATGTTTATGAATAGCTACTGTTCCACGTCCTCACCCTTCCTCCCTTATTTCTCTGATTTCCCCTCCTCCTCTCATCCCTCCCCCACTCCCCCTACACCCATTCTCACACGAACACACTTATTCTTCACCTCTCCAACACCCCCTCCCCTTCCATCTTCCCCTCCCCCCCTTCCCCTCCTTCCCCTCCTCCCTTCCCCTCCCCTCCTTCACTTCCTCTCACATACAAACACACTCGCCCTGCACCTCTCTAACTCCTCCCTCCCCACCTCTTCTCCACCCCCTTACCCCCCCCTTTAACCCTACTCCAACCCTCTCACTCCCCCCTCCCCCTCGCCCCACCTTTACCTTAGACAACGGTCACGCCACCAACAAACCAATCACTAGTCACGCCTAGATTAAACTGTCCAATCAGGTTGAAGAACGGGACAGCTTAACTACCCTACTAAACTATACTTGAATTGTGCCGAGGGAGCATCGCACTTAAAGAGCTCGGGGGGGGGGGGGGAGAGAGAGAGAGAGAGAGAGAGAGAGAGAGAGAGAGAGAGAGAGAGAGAGAGAGAGAGAGAGAGAGAGAGAGAGAGAGAGAGAGAAAGAAAGAGAGGGGGGTGGGGTAGAGATAGATGCAGATAAAGGAAGAGAGATTGAGAGACAGAGAGAGAAATAGAGGACTAAAGACAGATGGACAGATAGACTGAGAGAAAGAGAAAGAAAGAGAGAGAGAGAGAGAGGGGGGGGGGGATGTTGGTTAAAAGGGTGGAGAGTTGTCGAGATGGAGGGAAGAGGGAGTAGTGGCAAGTGGGGGGAGGGTGAGAGAGGAGGTAGTAAGGGGAGCGAGCAAGCGGGTGGGTAGAGATGGATGGGCGGAGTGACACCATCCCTCTACCTCTCCCTCCCACTATTCCCCTTTCCCTCTCCTCTCCCCCTCCTCCTTTCCCGTTCCTCACTCTGTTTTCATTTCCT
>BOPN01006321.1:52500-60000 GCA_017312705.2 Penaeus japonicus
ATGCAGAATCTATAATCAAACACACACAAAGAAAGATATGGAAGAGTTACTCCTGATTTTCATTCTCGTTTTCTATCCTGTCTTTAAGGAGATACACCTGTCGCTCACGCCCGTCCAATTAGACACGTGTTGGCTGAACATGTGAACGGGGCTTAATGGGGAGGATGAGGGAGGGTGAGGGGGGGGGGTAGGGGGGGGAGATGGTTAGATGGGGGTTATCTTTTTTTTATGGGGCGAGGTGAGGGTGAGGGTGGGGTGGTGAGGGTGAGGGTGGGAGGGGGGCTGAATTTGTATCCTGTGTTTTTTTGTTTTTTTTTTCATTCTTCCGCTTCCTTCGTGTTCTTTTTTTTTTCTTCTTCTTCTTCTCCTCCCTCTCTTCCTGTTTTATTCTTTCTTCCTTGTTTGTTTTCCATTGTTATTTTCTTCTTCTCTTCTTCCTCTCTCTCTCCCTCTTCATAGCTTTTCTTGCTGCTATCTTCTCCTTTTCCTTCTTCTAATAATATCAGCTTCCTCTTTCTCCTCCCTTTCCTCTTCTTCCCTCCTTTCCTTCATTTTCTACCTCTTCTCCATCCTCCTCCCTACCTCCCTCCCTCACCCCCCTACTCCTCTCCTCCTCCTTCTAATATACTATTCCTCCCCCTCCCTACCCCCAATCCCCCACCCCTCTCTCTGCCCCTCCCTATTACCCCTCCCCCTCCCCCACACAACCGATCTGCCACCTTCCCCCCTCCCCCACACAACCGAGTCTGCCACCTCCCCCCTCCCCCACACAACCGAGTCTGCCACCTCCCCCCTCCCCCACACAACCGAGTCTGCCACCTCCCCCCCCCCCCTCTTCTCTCTTCCGATACCATTACCCAAGTATCCCACGTAGTAATACTTACATACGAGCTAAGAATAGTTACGCAGGAAAGACTACTTAAGGTTATGATTGTAACCGCGTAATAACAGATTATACGGTGGTTCCGCTTTGACTCTCTTCTCTTTCTTTCTTTCTTTCTTTTTTCTTTCTTCCTCTTCTGTTTTTCTTCTTCTTCTTCTCTTCTTCTTCTTCTTCTTCTTCTTCTTCTCTTCTTCTTTTTCTCTCTCTTCTTTCTTCCTCTTCTTCTCTCTCTTCTTCTTCTTCTCTTTCTCTTTCCCTCTCTCTCTCTCTCTCTCTCTTTCTCCTCTCTCTCTCTCGATCACTATCCCTCTCTCTCTCATCATCATCTTCCTTTTGAAAACACCGTTTTAAGGGGAGGGAAGGGAAAGAGAAGGGGGGTTGATAGGGGCAAAGAGAGGGAAGGGTGGGGATGAGGGGAGGAGAGAGTTAAGAAAAGAGAGAGAGAGAGAGAGAAAAGGAGGTAGAGAAGAATTGGCAGGGCATGGAAGAAGAGAAAGAGAAAGAGAGAATGAGAGAGAAAGAGAGAGAGAGAGAGAGAGAGAGAGAGAGAGAGAGAGAGAGAGAGAGAGAGAGAGAGAGAGAGAGAGAGAGAGAGAGAAACTAGCCCCTCGGAGCTTCGGGGCAAAACGAGTTTATTCGGGTTAACACGCAGAGGGCGGTTACACTGAAGTGATTTTACTGGCTTTCTGCAAGAGGCAAAGACGGGCTTTCAAGATACGAGGGATTATTGGCGCTCGGAATTGAAATTTTCGAGAGAGAGAGAGAGAGAGAGAGAGAGAGAGAGAGAGAGAGAGAGAGTGAGAGAGAGAAGGCGGGCGAAAATAAAGTGTGTAAATGAAGTGAGAAGGAAAAAAAGTAAGAACAGGAGGAAAGGGAGGGTAGGGTAGTGTGGAAGTATACCATACAGTGTCCCTCCCATATAACGGACACCCCCCCCCCCCCCCCCCCCAGGAAATGCATTATATATCGTCCTGAGAGCGAGGAAAAAAAAGAAGACGAAGAAAAAAAATATATATGTAAAAAACTACGGGACTCGTTTCATCTGAGCGCCTATGTGGGTCTTTCCAAACACTGAATTAAGGTAATTTGTTGGTTGCTGGAACAGCGCGTCCGGAGTTTTCACGGGGTCACTAAATAAGGCAGGATGATTATATCTCTCTTTTCCTTTTCGTTCTTCCTCTGTTTTTCTTTCTTTCTTTTTCTTATTTCTTTTTTTTTTTCTTTTCTTCTATTTTGGAGGGTTTTGAGTTTGCTCCTTTTTTTAAGGTTTTGTGTTGTTGTTGTTTTTTTTATGTTAGCGATTTGTTTTTGTTTTGAGTGTGTAGGGGGTGGAGTGGGGGGGGGGTTGTGTTTGGTTTGTGTCTTCGTTTTTTTTTCTTTCTTTCTTATTCTTCTATCTTTTCCCTTATCTTACTCTCTACCTCTCCGTCCATACATCTTCCCTTACATCTCCCTATCTATCTCCTCACCCATCTCCCTATCCGTTCTCCCTCCTCCTCCCCCTCCCCACCGCCCACCTTCATCCTTCCATATACGATTACCCTCCACCCTCTCCCACCCTTACCCCTTACCCCTCTCTCTCCACCCACTAGCCCAGCAACCCAACCCCTCTCCCACTCCCCCTCTCTCACACCCCTACCCTACCCCTTCCTCCCTCACCTTTACCTCCCCACCATCACTTCCCCCTTCCCGATACCTTCTTCCTCCTCCTCCCACACCCTTACCTCCCCACCATCCCTACCCCCACCCCCACACCTTCTCCTCCTCCTCCTACTCCTTCCACTCCACTCACCTCCCACACCCCTACCCTACCCTACCTATCCCCTCCCCACCATCCCCCTCCCCCTCCCCCCACTCTAAAACAGCCCATCACCCATAAAGAATAAGCTCGTGATTCTCGTCTCCATCATTATCACGTTTGTCTGACATAATGCCATATATCAGCTGGCGCGAGAGAGGATGAGAGATGTCTACCTATATACACATAAGTCTAGTTCTCAGCAGGTCTCTTTTTTCGGTGTCTGTTCTGTCTGTGGGTGTGTCTGTCTGTTTTTGTCTCTCTGGTTTGTCTGTTGTTCCTCTGTATGTCTCTCTGTGTCTGTCTGTTTCTGTCTCTTTGTCTGTCTCTATATCTATCGGTCTCTGTGTCTGTATGTCTTTGTCTATCTTTAGTGTGTTTGTGTCTGTTTCTCTGTCTGTTTGTTTCTGTGTCTCTGTCGCTGTCTGTCTCCGTTTGTTTATTTGTGTCTGTCTGTACCTGTCTATCTTTCTGTTTGTTTCTTTGTTTCCGTATTTGTTTGCATGTTATTTTTGTTCTTTCTCTTTCGTGCCATTATGGATGATTTGTAGATTTGAATGGAGTTCAAAGATAATTCGTATTGTTATGATCATCAGAAATTTATCATGATATCGATTCTGATTAGTATTTGTCGTTATAATTGTTAGAATAATTCTTGCTGTAATTATAATTATCATTAGTTTATTAGTCTATTATGATTTATATAATATCAAATGCTATAATAATCAATATCGTCTTGTTTTGTCATCATCATCATTATTTTCATCAGTATTGCTCTCATCATCATTACTATCAGATCAGTATTGCTCTCATCATCATTACTATCAGATCAGTATTGCTCTCATCATCATTACTATCAGATCAGTTGACATATCTAACTACCTCTATATACTGACCTCACTCTGAACTCATTTCTTTATACCTATTTCTCTCTTTCCCGTCTATTCATATCGTCTTTCACCCTCATCCTAACATCCAACTGTACCCCTTCCCTTTACCCCTCCCCTCCCCTCTTCCCCCTTCCTCCTTCCCTATGCCCATTCCTCATTTCCTTCTCCCTCTCCTCCTCTCTTTCCCCCGCCTCCCTTCTTCCCTATACCCCATTCCCATTTTCCTCCCCTCTTCCTTCTTCCCCTTCCTCCCTTCCCTATACCCCTCCTCCCTTCCCCCTCTCCCTTTCCCCATCCCACCTTCCTCCATCCCTCATCCCTTCCCTATACCCCTCCTCTCTTCCCCCTCTCCCTTCCCCCATCCCTCTCCCTTCCCTATACCCCTCCTCTCTCTCCCCTCTCCTTCCCCCATCCCTCCCCTCCCCACATAATATATACACATTACTAATTCCAAACTCGACGTCAATGTGCCAACTCTATCCCCAAAATGTCATAATAAAATCACGTCAAACAACAAAGTGCATTTTGTAATACTGTCATTACCTATTTTTTATTGTCATTTATTATTATTCCATTTTTCTTTTCTTTCTCCTTTCGTGTTGCCTTTTCTTGTCCCTGCAACGGAAAAGTGGTTCAGGAAATGAGGTGTAGGGGCGGGGGTGACGGGGTGGAGGGGAGGGAAGGTGAATGTGGAGGGGAAGGGGTGACGGGGTGGAGGGGGAGAGAAGGTGAGGGTGGAGGGAAGGGGAGGGGGTGGAGGAGGTGTGTAGGTGAGGGTGGAGAGGAGGGAAGGTGACGGGGTGGATGGGGAGGGGAGTGAGTGAAGGAGGAGTGTAGGTGAGGGTGGAGGAGGAATGTAAGTGAGGGTGGAGGGGGGAGGTTAGGGGGTGGTAGTGGGTGATGATGGAGGTGGGTGGAAGGGAGAATGAGGGTTTTGGTTGAGATGGGTGGAGGATCAAGGTGGAGGTAGGTGAAGGGGGCAGTGAGGGTAGTGGAGGTGAGTGGGGGGAGGTGGGCTTAGGGGTAGTGGGTGTAGTGGGATCAAGAGGTGTTGAGTCAGTGTATGTCGTGCGCAACCACCTTGTAGAATGGGCGAAGGTAATTTTGGAGACAAACTGGGGGTGTGGGAAGACTCCTCCTCCTCTTTTTCCTCCATCCTGACTCCTCCTCTTTCCTCCTCCTTTCCCTCCTCCACCATTCTCCCACTCGATGCCTCTCTTCCCTCTCTCTTCCTCCTTTCACCCTTCAACCTCCCTTCCCTCCTTCCCTCTTCCCCTTCTTTCACATTCTCCTCCGCCCCCTCTCTTCCCCCTCCCCCTCCCCTTCCCCCCCCCCCTCCCCCTTCCGCACAGGACACGAGCGTGTGAAATACAACCATCACAAAAGGCCGTTTTTTTTTTTTTTTTTTTTTTTTTTTTTCATAACGGACACTGAAGGGGCTGTCACGGGTTAGTTATTATGTCACTTTCGAAAATGGCGAAGGGGATTTATTCGTTTTTCTTTCTTTTTTTCTTCTTTTTATTCATACATTTCATTCAAGTGCGCGTGTGTGCGTATATGCGTATATGTGCTTGGTAATGTCTATACTTATGTGTAAGTGTATGTGTGCCTACTGTCATACACACATATAGTCTCTATAACAAATGTGCACACAGAAATATTTACATGATTACAAACGACCTCCCCCCTCCCCCCCTCCCCCTCCCCCCATTTCTAGAAAAGGAGAAAATAATAATGATTCGAATATATTTTACTTTCACGTTCTGAGAAATAAGTGAACTTCTCGCAAAGTAATTTTGGTATCAGATCGATAAGCATTTATATCAAATCTTTATGTTTTTTATGTTAAATGGGAAAAATATCTCAACTTTCGTGACTGATTTTGTTCTAGTTTTTTTTTTTTTTTTTTTTTTTTTTTTTATAAAATTGTACCTGTGTATGTGTGTGTGTGTGTGTGTGTGTGTGAGAGAGAGAGAGAGAGAGAGAGAGAGAGAGAGAGAGAGAGAGAGAGAGAGAGAGAGAGAGAGAGAGAGAGAGAGAGAGAGAGAGAGAGAGAGTAAGAGAAAGAGTGAGTGTGTGTGTGTGTGTTTATGTCTGCATGTGTATGTATATGTATTTTGCAGTGAGCGTGTGTGTGTCTACTCGAAAGAAAACAAGAGGAAATCGAAGCAATCAATGACCCTGTTCCTTAAGAAACAACTTATTTCAGGATAATATACCTTCCACAGTCAATATATCTATTAGAGATACACACTATTTTAAGCAAGCGAACGCACACGCATACTCACACACACACGCATACACACACAGCTACACACACATACAAACATGGACACACATACAAACAAATGCTATGTAAAACCACTGCCACTTTTACAAATAAACAAACAAACAAGCAAACAAACACACCGTTTAGATAGCATTAAAGACGAAAAAGACAGGAAATGCTACAAAATGCAAAAACGGTCATTACTGCATCACACGAAAGACTTGCAATGGAATGTCCAACACAGATGCAACATTAAGATGCATTAAAGTGGTATCATGAGCAGCCATTTCACTTTCTCATGAGCGCGACTTTAATGTGACTGCAAGAGCGGGCTGAAGGGATAGCAGGTGTTTTGATTTCATTGTTGTTGTGCAATAGATGATGACTTTTAGCACCAAAATGTGATGATATAGATAAAGAGAAAAAAATACACACACATATTTATGCATATATACATATATGTATATTCACAAAAACTAAGATTTTACTCTACCGTCCCGATGTTTTTTTGTTTTTTTTTTATCACACAAAGTAACTTTTGACTTTCAACGCAGATTGCACGCATACCCTTTGGAGTAGGAACGCTCTTATATACATTTCAGAATCCTTGGACGATTTGCAAAGTAAGAAAACCTGTCAGATATCTTCTTAGATGCCATCTTCGTGACGTAATTGGCCGTAAAACAAATTGGTCTAAATATGACTGGGTGCAGAGTAAGAGAGAGATCGCTTTTAACGGCGATCTGGGTTATATGGACACTTCGTCTTATGGACTATGGCATACAGCTCGACGAGGGCTTTCCAACAACTCTAGGGACAGCTGTCTATCTCAATCAGGGCCGGAGAAATAGTGAAAACAAAATTATCTATGTATGTGCTACTAACTATGTTTTTCTTCCATATATCACTCAACATTTTTTTTTATTTTTTTTTATTGTCCTGTTTCTAGATATTCATTCTAGAATATCCTTATTGTTGCACTTCTTTCTAGACTGACATCGTATCATGACATTGACACCATTGATTACATTATATTCCTTATATCATCAGTACTTACCCATGCTTAACCCCCCCCCCTCCACTCCCCCACCCCCTGCATCACTTTATCACTTTATTCATTCTTTAATTTCCTCAAAGTGAAAACAAGCCATCCCAGCTCACTCCAGGACGAGAAAACCTTACAGATTTTCTTCTCTTGAATGTCAAAACTTGGGCAAAATAAAGCCAGTCTCGGAACCATAACTGGCGTGATAAAGGGACAAACTTTGGTCAGAATGTCGATGTATTTTTAAAGTTCACATAGAACCTGAATTTAGGGGAAGGGGAAAGGAGGGGGAGCGGGAAAGAGAAGGGGAAGGGGAAAGGGGGGGGGGCGGGGAAGAGAAGGGGAAGGGGAAAGGGGGAGAGGCGGGGAAGAGAAGGGGAAGGGTCGAAGGGGATGGGAAGTGGAGGCGAAAAGGGAAGGGGGAATTAGGGGGATGGTAGAAGGGGAAAACGATGGAGATGCAAAGGAGAAGGGGGGGGGGGGTCGAAGGGGCAAAGGGGAATTGAGAAAAAAATGATAGGAGGAAGGTTGGAGAGAAGGGAGAAGTGCGAACGAGGAAAAACAAAAGGGAAAGGGAGAGGGGAAGGAGGAAAGCTAGTGGAGAAAGCTGGAAGG
>BOPN01006321.1:77500-78747 GCA_017312705.2 Penaeus japonicus
GAGGGGGGGGAGGGGAAGGGAGGGGGAAGGGAGGAGGAGTAGAATCGACGTGGTTTCTAGACAGGAATTCGAAAGTCCAATGGCATTGCAATTAGGCACGGGGCTTTAATTACAAGTCTCATTAAAAATAATTATAATAACGTAAGAAAACGTGAAGAAGAAGAAAGACAAAATGAGCTACTGAATAATGAGAGACAGAGAGAGAGAGAGAGAGAGAGAGAGAGAGAGAGAGAGAGAGAGAGAGAGAGAGAGAGAGAGAGAGAGAGAGAGAGAGAGAGAGAGAGAGAGAGAGAGAGAGAGAGAGAGAGAGAGAGAGAGAGGGAGAGAGAGAGAGAGAGAGAGAGAGAGAGAGAGAGAGAGAGAGAGAGAGAGAGAGAGAGAGAGAGAGAGAGAGAGAGAGAGAGAGAGAGAGAGAGAGAGAGAGAGAGCATGAAATTAATAAATAAACAAAATCCATACTTACCAATCTCCTCTACTAACCACATCCCGCCTAACCTACTTACCTACCACAGCAACCCTTCCCACCAACACGGGTGTCCTAAAGTGTCCTAACAAAGGGTTTAACCTCAAGTGAAAACATGACACTTGCTTTTGAAGGATGTTATAATTTTCTGTCCTTTTTTGCGGTTGAGGGGTGGGGGATATAGGGTTGTTATGGTAACGGTGATTATTTATCTATTATTAGGCCTATAATGCTTTTATCTTATTTTTTGGTATTTCTACAGATGGTGATATTAATAATATTAATGATCCTTACTTGCATTTATATAGTGCAATTGATATCAATTGTCATGATTGGGATCATAACTATCATTCTCATACTTATCTTCAAGTGTTACCATTAAAATTTATCTTATCATCAGTTTCATTAATCAATACTTATTACCATAACTCTATATTATACAGTTCTTATCAGTATCATCATCCTTATCAATTCCATCATCTTAATTGTTTTCAAAGTATATGCACAATATTATCATACAAACTACCTAATGGTATATATGCCTAATACAAGAACGCAAATTTCTCTATGTGAATTTGATTTTATAGGTTTCTATAATTCTTCTTACAAACTTTGACCTTTTTAAAGTAGATTAAAGGAATAATTAGTCCTTCCTTTGGGAATGATTTAAACTGACACATAATTAACGAAGTATAAATAAATAGATAGATTAAAATGGAAATGAACCCGTGGAATTACAAAAGTCAAGAGCTGCTTTCTTCTATTAGCTTGGTGTACATATATA
>BOPN01006322.1:5000-22500 GCA_017312705.2 Penaeus japonicus
CGGGGACGTAGGGTAGAAGGCATAGTTCGATATATGAGAAGGAAAATAATTCGTGCAACAAGGAAAAAAAAACATAAGTTAGTAATATATCGAATATTGTATCAAAATGGTTTTTATTTATTATTTTTTTATATTTTATTATTATTATTATTTATATTTTTTATTTTGGATTTGATTTTTTTTTCTTATATTATATGACATGAGGATAATTGGTATATGCAACAGAATCATGGGTATGTTTTACTTGCTTGTTTTTCAATGCAACTCGCCTGTAGGTGATGCAATAGCACGCTCCCAAGGTTACTAGCAACATACACATTCCGGCGATGGTAACGTATACGGGATAAATGTAGGTTGCGTGGAACGGGCTGAGCGGGGTAAATGCATCAAGCTGTTGCAAAGTAGGCATCTGTTGAAAGGTTATACTAGGAAGAGAAATGTTATAGGATGGCAATGATACCGACATGGGCTGCAGGTAGGAGGTGTTCATTGCAATCTTCCTTGTATAGGTATGGGTGGCTGGAATAAATAAGGATAAGGAAGTCAGTTCACATGAGGCTGGAAGAACAAAAGTACCTTGTAGAACAACATAAGGGTTATGCTTGTTACACATAACTGTAGTTGTAGTAGCCTTGAAGTAAAATAATAGGGTAATGTCGGGAAATGAGAGAAGAAATGGCCTAACCGAACCACGGATTTCAGAGAATGTCCACTGACCTATAATGTTATGGTTTGTAATGAGTGCCCTGGAACAAGATGGCATGTTTGTGTCAAGTGCCAGAGGCGATGAAGTGCAAACAAACGTGCGAGGAGTGGTCTTTGCACAGTTATCTAAGAAATCTGCTGGTGGGAAGGAAATAGACTGGCCGTGAAGGGATTTTAGGATGAGTGAATGTTGTGTGTTTAAAGTGAAGAAAGTGTTATTTGTTTTGTATGGGAATGGGTGAATGAAATAAGCCTTGAAGGTAGCTTCAGGGGAGAGTGGGATAAGTACAGAGAGACCTGAAATTGTGAGGTAAGATTTTAGAGTAGAGTAGAACTGAATTCGTTGCCTTAGAGGAAAAAGAGACTTAACATTAGTTGAGGAGATATTGTGGAGAATAGGGCGTAAGTCATGTGGAGTAATGAGACTGGGAAGCACTTCGCCTGCTGTTGCTGAAATCAACGAGTTGGTTATTGAGTTAGTAGCCAGGCCGGAGAAATCAGCAATCGGCTGAAGCGAAATTTTGATTTCCACATTGTTTGTTATTGGTAAGACTAGCCCATGGTCCTCAACGAAGGCTCCTGGTACTGCGCGAAGCCTAGGGGGTAGGTTATGGCGGTCGGCAGACGCCAAAGTGAAGAATGATAAGCCCAAGAGGAGTAAGGTCTGGAAGATAAAATCAATTAGTGTTCGTCGGCCGGGGGAGAATAGTACTTGTGAGCAAGCTTTAGGACGTCGAAATGAGACCAAGATTGTTCACCTGACTGTATGCATTTAATGTAGGCCTTGTTGTTCTTTACACGCAATTACTCTAAATGGACCTTCAAATCTAAAGACAGCTTTGACTTAATATTGAGTGGTTGGTTGACTTTTCTAAATACTAATGCTCCAACTTCAATGTCCTTGTGGCGGGCCACTTTGTGTTGAAATGACAGTATTTTATCTCTGGAATTAGTCAAATGCTTCTTTGTGATCTGAAAGATGGACTTGTTTCTATTTAGGAGATATTCAGCATAATTATCATTATATGAAGGAACTTGATTTTCATCAAAGAGGTCATAGGGTAGTCTTTTATCCATTCCATATAAAAGAAAATGTGGGGTATCACCTAAGGAAGAATGGAATGTACTATTAATACAAGACTGGATAGTCAATAGTGATTCATCCCATGTGTCCGATGTCGCATCAACAAGCGATCTCATTAATGAGAGGATGGAGGAGTTTAGCCTTTCTGTAATACCATTACTTTGTGGGCGGTAAGGGAGAATGTTAACACGAGTTACATTCATGATATCACATAACTTATCCATGACCTTGTTATGAAATTCAGTCCCGTTATCAGTTGAAAAATACATGGGAGCTGAATATTTATGACAGAAGTCATGAAAAGCATGTGCAACAACATTTGCTGATTTGTTGGGCACGGGGACTAGTTCACAAAAACGAGTGAAGTTATCAATGAAGACTAAAATATAACGATTTCCATTGCGAGAAGGTAGAAAACCTGACAATGTGTCGCAAGAGACCTTCTGGAAAGGAAAGTCTGGAATGTCATATTTCAATGCAGGGGCAGGGTCATTGGTATTTCCTTTGTAACATGGGCATTGCTTACAAGAGTGAACATGCTTAGCAACTTTGCTAATAAGGTGTGGGAAGAAGAAGCGTTGCTGAGCTAAGTGAATTGCCTTATACTTACCACAATGTGCGAAAACCTAACTTTCGACTCATGGAAAAGAGGAAGGATTCGACCTTCAAGAGATTCAGGAATAACTACAAGCTTACGAGATGCCTTAAGCTTTCTTGTCCTATATCGAGACTTGTAGCAAAGTAGACCGTTAGCATCGAGGTAAAGTTGACTTACTCGAACATGTCTGCTAGGGGGAGGTCTTTCATTCCTTTCTAAAGCTTGAATTAAGGGGCCGTACAGATTATCATTACGTTGCGCTATCCGGATCTCGTCCTCCGTGGGTGGGTCCATGGGAGGTACGGCTGGGGCAGCCAAGACCGGGGCGGTAACAGAATGAATGGGGTCGGAACGGCGACCATTAACATGTGCAGACCGGATCTCGTCCTCCGAAGGAAATTCAACGGTAGGCGCGGCAGTATTTACCAAGATCGGTGCAATGTCAGAGAATTTCACCTTGCGGGAGGCAAAGGTGGGCGAGGAGCTAGATTCAGGCAGGTTGTGAGCGTCAGAGAGAGGAGCGCGTGATAGCGCGTCGGCAACGACATTTTGTTTCCCGGGTAAATAAACAATGGTGACGCGCGGGCGCGTCGTCCATGAGGGTCCCTACCCTTAAATATGGACGTGAGGGGGGAATGATCAGTGTGCACTTCTATCTGATATCCCAAGATTAGCTCTCGAAAATGACGGAGGGCCCATGTGATACTGAGTAGTTCACGGTCCGTCGTGTGATAGCGTTTCTCCGCTGAATTGAGGGCGCGACTTGCAAAAGCAATGGGCTGTGTCTTTCCAGAATGGCCATGTTTCTGGTGGAGTACTGCTCCGAGCCCGAGGTTTGAGGCATCAGTGGTGAGGACAAAAGGCAAACTGAAATCGGGGAAGGCTAAGAGTGGAGCCTTAATTAGTCGCGATTTAAGAGTTGAAAATGCGGCTTTTTCCTCGTCTGTCCACTGCCAAGTTGTATTCTTTTTAAGGAGATGGTTAAGCGGTGCCGCGATAGACCCGTAACCTTGAATGAACGGCCTGTAAAAACCTGAAAGGCCTAAAAATGATTTCAATTTCTTCTGGTTCTTAGGTGTTGGAAAATCGGCAATGGCTTTAACTTTTGAATCATTAGGTGCAATACCTTTAGATGACAAGGTATGGCCTAAGAATTCTAACTTAGACTTGAAGAACTGACACTTGCTAGGTTGAATACATAATCCTGCAGTTGATAGCCTATTGAAAACCTGGCGCAATTTCTTCTCGTGTTCAGAGAGGGAGGGTGAACAAATTAAAATATCATCTAAATACACGAGGACCTGATCATTAATTAATCCTGATAGTACAAGTGACATTAATCTGCTAAATGTGAGAGGGGAATTGCGAAGGCCAAAAGGGCATACTAAAAATTCAAAGTGTCCCATATGAGTCGAGAAAGCCGTATATGGCACGCTTTCAGGAGCCATAGGAACTTGCAGGAAGCCTTTAGCAAGGTCAATAGTTGAAAAAATCTTATTATTAGAGCCAATGTCTTGCAACAACAATCTAAGATTAGGAATTGGGAATGGTTCTGGCACTGTTACTTTATTCAACTTGCGATAGTCGACCACTGGGCGGAAAGTATTATCCTTCTTTGGAACAAGGAGGAGGGGGGAGGCCCAGGGTGAATTGCTTGGTTGAATAAGATTCATGTCTAACATTGTTTTAACCTCCTTTTCCAAGGCCTGTCGCTTTGAATGAGGGATCTTATAACTTGGTATGTATGAAGGCTTAGCATCAGGCTCGAGGGTAATGGAGTGTTGAAGCAATGTTGTTTTTCCGATAGGACGGTCCTTGGTTGGCAGTACGCTTGGGAATTCTTTAAATAAGGTATTCAAAATATCATATCCTTCATGAAAATCTAAATTTTGCTTCAGAACATGATCAGAGCTCTGCTCATCAGGGGAAGATGATGTTGCAGAAAAAACAGGGGAGGGAACAGGTAAATCAAATTCGCAGATAGGCAAGTCTGTGAATTCATAAGATATTACAGGTACACCAGCGTTAATAGTCAATGGGGCCGGGGTAAGATTAAATACATGCACCTGACATCTATTATCAGTGATATTATACAAGGAAGGTAATGTTGCACAACCTTTTACTCGTATATTATCAGGTAATATCAAAGCAGTACCATTTGCCGAAGGACAAGAAACGTCTATCAGTAGATCATGAAATGCCGGAATAGTAGTGGTAGCACTAGCAATAGCAATTAGCGGTCCAAGATTTCGCAAAGTCGTCAACGTGTTTTGCGCGCGAAGGTTTGCGTGATGCGGGTGCGCGCGCAGCAGAGAGAGGTGAAGCGAGGGCGGGTGGGAGGGGTAGGGGGTGGTGGGGAGGAGAGGATGGAAAGTGAGGTGTAGTCATGGTGTGACTATGGTCATGTGTGACTTCATAGATTGCCATTGCGGGTGTGAAGGGGTCGGCATGCGTCCATAGGCAAGAGGGAGTCCTTAACAGGTAATTCTGACCATTAAAAGTAATGCTATTACTCTGAGGATGGAGGGAAATTCCTGTACGGTATAAGAAATCATGACCCAACAAAAGGTGTCCCGGAGTAAAATTAGATTCTACAACGACAAACTTGTGAGCAAAAATTTCACTACCAAGAGAAATGTTAAGGACTTTGCTGCCTAAAGCTGATACCTTATCTCCTGTTATCCCGCAAATGGTGGTTTGACTCGGTTGCAAATCTAATGATAATTCAAAATTCCGCAAGGTATTCAACGAGACCACAGAACAAGAAGATCCGGTGTCTAAGAAGAAATATGCAGAAATATACAGATGGAAGCAAAGGCGGTTGAGTGATATCATTAGGGATGCAACTAGTTGAGACAATGTGATGTGTTACCGGTATTGTGCTTGTACTGTTGCCGTGTCTGGATTTGCTTGGCGTTGCTGGAGCAATCTGTAAGTTTGATCCACCTGGTCAGGGAACGCCGAGCAGTGAGGCCAAGGGTGTGAGCGCGTGCCATGATAAGGACAGTACGGTGTCGAATAACATGAGTCGGCACCGTGACCTTTCGCACAACAATTAAAACACTGATCTCTGTCTGGTGCCCAATTCGTGACACAAGGTTGTTTACGTCTGGGTACATGAGGTGAGTTAGATGACGGGGGAAAGCGAGTTTTATGTCCCGTATTATATCTGTGAGGGGAGGTTTGTCTTGAGTGTTGTGTTTTCGTGTCATGGTTGTGGAACCGCGGGTTAGGGTTGCGTTGTGGTTTGTCGTTTGGTTGTTTGTGTTTGTTTGTGTTACGCAAGGGTGTGTTGTCTTGTGTGGTCGTGTTTGCCTTAGTCGTGGGAACGCCTGCGTTGACAGATACTGTGGGAGCCTTCTCTCTGATTGACTTGGCAAATTCGCCGGGTAACTTAAGTAAATCAGTATCTTCACAGGGTTCCCAAACTTGCTCTTGTACAGAAGTAGGTAAAGAAGCAACTAGGATAGATTTGACCATATACGTCATAGAGGAGACGTGATGGTCGTTAAACAAGGACTTTATGTGGGAGTCATGGTTGTGGGGAATACTCTTAACCCATTTTGAAACTTGAACCCGAAGCTGATTGATAAAGTATCGAATGTCTTCTTCGGACAAGGAAGCAGGCTTTAATTGAATAAGTCTCGCGAACTGAATATGATGACTTACATCCAAGGATTTGAACGAAGATCTAAATATATCCTTGAAATAACTCCAACTGCGCAAATCGGATGGCAATGTCTTAAAGGCGTTAATCGCGTTACGTACTTTCGCTGAGGTAAGCTCTAAACGTGTTTCAGCCGCGTTTACGCATTTATTGCCGAAAGAGGGGTCATCTCTAGACATTCCACCTTGAATAATCATAGATTCAACATTTTCCAAGAAATCTTCAACCGGAATGGACGAGCCATCAAATTTCTGTACGATATTGAATGTCTGATGAGGTTGGAACGTCATGTTGGAGAAGGGGGGATGGGTGGGGGTCAGGTCAGAGGATGGGTCAGTGGTGGAATTAGCAGTTGAGGTGTTAGTGTGGGGGGTCAGAGATGATCGGGAAACGGGACGGGAGGGAGAATGGGAAGGTACAGTATCCAACCCAAAGAAAATTTCGGTAGTTTCCCTGAGATTTCTGAACACTTTACCACTTCGTAATTCACTCATGAATAGGCGCGAGAAAGAAATCCGGTCACTTCACAATAGAAAGAAAAAAGAAAAGAAAGTGGGTAACACAAGTCACAACACTAGGGTGTGAAAAACAATTAAGAGTAAGAAAAATGACACGAGGGATATTGTAGTGACCATTGACTAATTATTCAACGCAAGATGTAAGTTCAGTTCTTAGGTAACTTGCCATAATTAATATATGTACATTTATAATAGATTGCCGACGGATTGGGCCGAGCGGTAGCGCTCTCGAAAGGCACGGTGGGTCTGGGACAAATATTGCTCGTGAATCTTTGTTGAAAGTGTTACTCCCCGTACACAAAAAGAGCCTGGGCACAACTCTTTTGCTAAAAACATGTAATCACAAAAAAAACAAATTCATAAAACTGATATTTAATTGTCCAGCATGGATATATATACATACATGATGAGATTATAGCACAACCTGCACATACAACTGGAGCACACTACTTATCTTAAAAATGTCTCTCGTACCGTCCGTTGAATACCACTGGATATTTATAACACAGATATAATACAAATAAAGGCTCGGCTACGGTCTCTCTCTATATCGACTTGTAGCAGGAGGTCCTCTTACCCGGCAGTCTTCCGTCAAGGATCTCTGGCTTACGGAAAGAAAACCTCACTGCTATAAGCAAACTGCCCGTTTCGATGAGGAGAGAGAGTACCTGTAGCTTTGGCCGTGCGAGCTTGAGTCCCTTGTTCCTCTCCGGACATCTCCCTCAACGTCTTGACGGCGGCAACAAGCAGTTAAGATCTTTAAGAGGAGTGAGACCTCCTTGGCTCCCAGGTTTTAAAATTAACAAAATACAATGAAATAAGAAAAATAAAAAGACGGGAAAGCTAAAACACACACATAATGTTTTATTGTTCGTTGCTAGCACCATGTATTAAAAACGTTGCAATGTCTCGGTGCTGGTCCCTGGTGGCCACGGGTAGGATTTCCAAGCGTCCAGCCCTGCCACGAATAGCTTGGGATCCCCTAAAAGACAGCCCGTTTTCCAATAGGGAGATAATTCACTACAATATCGACCTTAGTCGCAACTAACCTTCATTACCGATGCCTTCGTCCTGTCTGTCAACTTGATGCGCTGTTTGCTGTGGGACACTGAAAAAAATGTTCGCGATGGTGGTACGTAGCTAATTATTGTACCAATTATTGCGAAAAAAGAAACGTGAGGTTCTTATCTTACGCTGCCACCAGATTATGTGATGGGTATAAGATTACTCTAATATCCACACATAGAGAAATATAAGGTTGGTGTCAAACACAGCAGTTGATACGATAACAATATATTATAACTTCAATAATATGACACGATATAATATATATGTATATATAGATATAACTAGTTCACAATCGTAGATGTAGGAGTGCGAGTGGTAGATGTTGGTGATTAAGGTCAAGGACTTCGAGTGACTTCGCTATCGTCAGTATATCTCAGGACGGCTCGCTAGGCGGGGCGATGAGCCGTCTACAGGAAAGTAGGCGTAGCTATTCCAAGTGTCAGCTTGGGTCGCGATTTCCTGATTGGCTGACTTCGGTTCATCATAATTCATAGGTCCGCCCTCGGGTCAGCCTTTGAGGGTGATATTCCTATGATGTGGAGATGACCAGAATATCCAGAAGGGCTAAAGTTGCAGGTGCTGTCTTTAACGAATCTTTGCCCGATCCTGGGGGATATACGAAATCCGATAATTGTGAAGGTCACATCTGTGTATTGTAATTTGATCATGTATCTCAGGTCAGACATATGCTCTGTCGACCGTTAAATATAAATACTTTCATAACTCTAATATCCACACATAGAGAAATATAAGGTTGGTGTCAAACACAGCAGCTGATACAATAACAATATATTATAACTTCAATAATATGACACGATATAATATATATATATATATATATATATATATATATATATATATATATATATATATATATATATATATATATATATATATATATATATATATATATATAGATATAACAAGAAATGACTCTGGAAATAAAGATCGGGATTAGCACTAGTTCACAATCCTAGATACAGAAGTGCGAATAGTTGGTGTTGGTGATTAAGGTCAAAGACCTCGAGTGACTTCGCTATCGTCAGTATATCTCAGGACGGCTCGCTAGGCGGGGCGATGAGCCGTCTACAGGAAAGTAGGCGTAGCTATTTCAAGTGTCAGCTTGGGTCGCGATTTCCTGATTGGCTGACTTCGGGTCATCATAATTCATAGGCCGCCCTCGGGTCAGCCTTTGAGGGTGATATTCCTATGATGAGGAGATGACCAGATTTACCAGAAGGGCTAAAGTTGCAGGTGCTGCCTTTAACGAATCTTTGCCCGATCCCTGGGGGATATACGAAATCCGATAATTGTGAAGGTCACATCTGTGTATTGTAATTTGATCATGTATCTCAGGTCAGACATATGCTCTGTCGACCGTTAAACACAAATACTTCCATATCGCTCTACCATGCTACCCCAAATCGTCCCGATTTGGTAAGAAATAAAGTAGGAAGCTTTATACTTAACTGAGGATAAGAATTCCTTGATCAGGGGAACTCTATAAGAGTGGTATACGAAGAGACAGCAACATCCGGCAGATTCTTGATTAATGCACAATACTACACGGATTTGCAGCATGGCAGGCCTCGAGATCAGCTCCGGAATTACAGGTTTAACACACCTGGGAGGTGTGCTTTTCTGCATCCGTCAATATCATAACTTGAAAAAAGAGTACAAGTACCTGGCGCCTTACATGGCTTTAGAGAGGTAAGCGGGGACGTAGGGTAGAAGGCATAGTTCGATATATGAAAAGGAAAATAATTCGTGCAACAAGAAAAAAAACGTGAGTTAGTAATATATCGAATATGGTATCATTTTTTTTTTTTTTGGTATTATTATTATTATTATTTATATATTTTTTTGGATTTGATTTTTATTTTCTTATAATATTATATGGCATGAGGGTAACTGGTATATGCAATAGAATCATGGGTATGTTTTACTTGCTTGTTTTTTAATGCAACTCGCCTGTAGGTGATGCAATAGCACGCTCCTAGGGTTACTAGCAACATACACATTCCGGCGACGGTAACGTATACGGGATAAATGTAGGTTGCGTGGAACGGGCTGAGCGGGGTAAATGCATCAAGCTGTTGCAAAGTAGGCATCTGTTGAAAGGTTATACTAGGAAGAGAAATGTTATAGGATGGCAATGATACCGACATGGGCTGCAGGTAGGATGTATTCATTGCAATCTTCCTTGTATAGGTATGGGTGGCTGGAATAAATAAGGATAATGAAGTTAGTTCACATGAGGCTGGAAGAACAAAAGTGCCTTGTAGAACAACATCAGGGTTATGCTTGTTACACATAACAGTAGTTGTAGTAGCCTTGAAGTAAAATAATAGGGTAATGTCGGGAAATGAGAGAAGAAACGGCCTAACCGAACCACGGATTTTAGAGAATGTGCACTGACCAATAATGTTATGGTTTGTAATGAGTGCCCTGGAGCAAGATGGCATGTTTGTGCCAAGTGCCAGAGGCGATGAAGTGCAAACAAATGTGCGAGGAGTGGTCTTTGCACAGTTATCTAAGAAATCTGCTGGTGGGAAGGAAATAGACTGGCCGTGAAGGGATTTTAGGATGAGTGAATGTTGTGTGTTTAAAGTGAAGAAAGTGTTATTTGTTTTGTATGGGAATGGGTGAATGAAATAAGCCTTGAAGGTAGTTTCAGGGGAGAGTGGAATAAGTACAGAGAGACCTGAAATTGTGAGGTAAGATTTTAGAGTAGAGTAGAACTGAATTCGTTGCCTTAGAGGAAAAAAGAGGCTTAACATTAGCAGAGGAGATATTGTGGAGAATAGGGCGTAAGTCATGTGGAGTAATGAGACTGGGAAGCACTTCGCCTGCTGTTGCTGAAATCAACGAGTTAGTTATTGAAGTTAATATTGTTATAATCTTATTAATTGTCACTTGGTAAGATAGCACGTTAAACGCAAGCTCTGTGAAATGGTTAGAGTTATTGAGCTTTGTGGAGAGGTTTTCAAAGGTTGAGTTAACGCTGTGAAATGCTCTCTGTAACTCGTGAACATTAGTGGCAATAGTGTTGACGGCATGAATCGATGCGTCAAATCTGTGAGTAATTGTTCTGAGATTATTCTGATATTCTGAGAACTTAGAAGTGAAAGTATCATCATCTACAACGCCAAATAACGCGTGGGCAATCTTTCCGACAGCATTAATTAATCCTCGTCGTGAACGATGTTTATGTTCTACAAAAGAAGAAAGTTGATTATGGATAGAATTAAGTGCACTGTCAAGAAGAGAGAATTGCTGCTGCGTTAACTGTTCACGAGTTACCTGCGTTTGAAGTGATGCTATCTTACGTAAGGTGGAGATGTAGCCAGGCCGGAGAAATCAGCAATCGGCTGAAGCGAAATTTTGATTTCCACATTGTTTGTTATAGGTAAGACTAGCCCATGGTCCTCAATGAAGGCTCCTGGCACTGCGCGAAGCCTAGGGGGTAGGGCATGGTGGTCGGCAGACGCCAATGTGAAGAATGATAAGCCCAAGAGGAGTAAGGTCTGGAAGATAAAAATCAATTAGTGTTCGTCGGCCGGGGAAGAATAGCACTTGTGAGCAAGCTTTAGGACGTCGAAATGAGACCAAGATTGTTCACCTGACTGTATGCATTTAATGTAGGCCTTGTTGTTCTTTACACTAATTACTCTAAATGGACCTTCAAATCTAGGAGCAAGCTTTGACTTAATATTGAGTGGTTGGTTGACTTTTCTAAATACTAATGCTCCAACTTCAATGTCCTTGTGGCGGGCCACTTTGTGTTGAAATGACAGTATTTTATCTCTGGAACTAGCCAAATCACTTCTTTGTGATCTGAAAGATGGACTTGTTTCTATTTAGGAGATATTCAGCATAATTATCATTATATGAAAGACGATTTTCATCAAAGAGGTCATAGGGTAGTCTTTTATCCATTCCATATAAAAGAAAATGTGGAGTATCACCTAAGGAAGAATGGACTGTACTATTAATACAAGACTGGATTGTCAATAGTGATTCATCCCATGTGTCTGATGTCATCATGACGATCTCATTAATGAGAGGACGGAGGAGTTGAGCCTTTCTGTAATACCATTACTTTGTGGGCATTGAGGAGAATGTTAACACGAGTTACATTCATGATATCACATAACTTATCCATGACTTTGTTATGAAATTCAGTCCCGTTATCAGTTGAAAAATACATGGGGGCTGAATGTCTATGACAGAAGTCGTGAAAAGCATGGGCAACAACATTTGCTGTTTTGTTGGGCACGGGGACTAGTTCACAAAAACGAGTGAAGTTATCAATGAAAACTAAAATATAACGATTTCCATTGCGAGAAGGTAGAAAACCTGACAATGTGTCGCAAGAGACCTTCTGGAAGGGAAAGTCTGGAATGTCATATTTCAATGCAGGGGCTGGGTCATTGGTATTTCCTTTGTAATAAGGGCATTGCTTACAAGACTGAACATGCTTAGCAACTTTGCTAATAAGGTGTGGGAAGAAGAAGCGTTGCTGAGCTAAGTGAATTGCCTTATACTTACCACAGTGTGCAGCTTCTTTCGACTCATGGAAAAGAGGAAGGATTCGACCTTCAAGGGATTCAGGAATAACTACAAGCTTACGAGATGCCTTAAGCTTTCTTGTCCTATATCGAGACTTGTAGCAAAGTAGACCGTTAGCATCGAGGTAAAGTTGACTTACTCGAACATGTCTGCTAGGGGTGGGTCTTTCATTCCTTTCTAAAGCTTGAATTAAGGGGCCGTACAGATTATCATTACGTTGCGCTATCCGGATCTCGTCCTCCGTGGGTGGGTCCATGGGAGGTACGGCTGGGGCAGCCAAGACCGGGGAGGTAACAGAATGAATGGGGTCGGAACGGCGACCATTAACATGTACAGGCCGGATCTCGTCCTCCGAAGGATCCTCAACGGTAGGCGCGGCAGTATTTACCAAGATCTGTGCAATGTCAGAGAATTTCACCTTGCGGGAGGCAAAGGTGGGCGAGGAGCTAGATTCAGGCAGGTTGTGAGCGTCAGGGAGAGGAGCGAGTGATAGCGCGTCGGCAACGACATTTTGTTTCCCGGGTAAATAAACAATGGTGACGTCAAACTCTGCAAGAATTTCAATTGCGCGGGCGCGTCGTCCTGAAAGGGGTCCTACCCTTAAATATGGACGTGAGGGGGGAATGATCAGTGTGCACTTCTATCTGATATCCCAAGATTAGCTCTCGAAAATGACGGAGGGCCCATGTGATACTGAGAAGTTCACGGTCCGTCGTGTGATAGCGTTTTTCCGCTGAATTGAGGCGCGGCTTGCAAAAGCAATGGGCTGCGTTTTTCCAGAATGGCCATGTTTCTGGTGGAGTACTGCTCCGAGCCCGAGGTTTGAGGCATCAGTGGTGAGGACAACCTATGATGGGGAGATGACCAGATTTTCCAGAAGGGCTAAAGTTGCAGGTGCTGCCTTTTAACGAATCTTTGCCCGATCCCTGGGGGATATACGAAATCCGATAATTGAGAAGGTCACATCTGTGCATTGTAATTTGATCATGTTCTCAGGTCAGACATATGCTCTGTTGACCGTTAATCATAAATACTTTCATATCGCCACTTCTGGTTCTTAGGTGTTGGAAAGTCGGCAATAGCTTTAACTTTTGAATCATTAGGTGCAATACCTTTAGATGACAAGGCATGGCCTAAGAATTCTAACTTAGACTTGAAGAACTGACACTTGCTAGGTTGAATAATTAATCCTGCAGTTGATAGCCTATTGAAAACCTGGCGCAATTTATTCTCGTGTTCAGAGAGGGAGGGTGAGCAAATTAAAATATCATCTAAATACACGAGGACCTGATCATTAATTAATCCTGATAGTACAAGAGACATTAATCTGCTAAATGTGAGAGGGGAATTGCGAAGGCCAAAAGGGCATACTAAAAATTCAAAGTGTCCTATATGAGTCGAGAAAGCCGTGTATGGCACGCTTTCAGGAGCCATAGGAACTTGCAGGAAGCCTTTAGCAAGGTCAATAGTTGAAAAAATCTTATTATTAGAGCCAATGTCTTGCAACAACAATCTAAGATTAGGAATTGGGAATGGTTCTGGCACTGTTACTTTATTCAACTTGCGATAGTCGACCACTGGGCGGAAAGTATTATCCTTCTTTGGAACAAGGAGGAGGGGAGAGGCCCAGGGTGAATTGCTTGGTTGAATAAGATTCATGTCTAACATTGTTTTAACTTCCTTTTCCAAGGCCTGTCGCTTCGAATGAGGGATCTTATAACTCGGTATGTACGAAGGCTTAGCATCAGGCTCGAGGGTAATGGAGTGTTGAAGCAATGTTGTTTTTCCGATAGGACGGTCCTTGGTTGGCAGTACGCTTGGGAATTCTTTAAATAAGTTATTCAAAATATCATATCCTTCATGAAAATCTAAATTTTGCTTCAGAACATGATCAGAGCTCTGCTCATCAGGGGAAGATGATGTTGCAGAAAAAACAGGGGAGGGAACAGGTAAATCAAATTCGCAGATAGGCAAGTCTGTGAATTCATAAGATATTACAGGTACACCAGCGTTAATAGTCAATGGGGCCGGGGTAAGATTAAATACATGCACCTGACATCTATTATCAGTGATATTATACAAGGAAGGTAATGTTGCACAACCTTTTACTCGTATATTATCAGGTAATATCAAAGCAGTACCATTTGCCGAAGGACAAGAAACGTCTATCAGTAGATCATGAAATGCCGGAATAGTAGTGGTAGCACTAGCAATAAACTTAGGAGCATTATCATTAGCGGTCCAAGATTTCGCACAGTCGTCAACGTGTTTTGCGCGCGAAGGTTTGCGTGATGCGGGTGCGCGCGCAGCGAGAGGAGAGGTGAAGCGAGGGCGGGTGGGAGGGGTAGGGGGGTGGTGGGGAGGAGAGGATGGAAAGTGAGGTGTAGTCATGGTGTGACTATGGTCATGTGTGACTTCATAGATTGTCATTGCGGGTGTGAAGGGGTCGGCATGCGTCCATAGGCAAGAGGGAGTCCTTAACAGGTAATTCTGACCATTAAAAGTAATGCTATTACTCTGAGGATGGAGGGAAATTCCTGTACGGTATAAGAAATCATGACCCAACAAAAGGTGTCCCGGAGTAAAATTAGATTCTACAACGACAAACTTGTGAGCAAAAATTTCACTACCCAGAGAAATGTTAAGGACTTTGCTGCCTAAAGCTGATACCTTATCTCCTGTTATCCCGCAAATGGTGGTTTGACTCGGTTGCAAATCTAATGATAATTCAAAATTCCGCAAGGTATTCAACGAGACCACAGAACAAGAAGATCCGGTGTCTAAGAAGAAATATGCAGAAATATACAGATGGAAGCAAAGGCGGTTGAGTGATATCATTAGGGATGCAACTAGTTGAGACAATGTGATGTGTTACCGGTATTGTGCTTGTACTGTTGCCGTGTTCCGGGCTTGCTTGGCGTTGCTGGAGCAATTTGTAAGTTTGATCCACCTGGTCAGGGAACGCCGAGCAGTGAGGCCAAGGGTGTGAGCGCGTGCCATGATAAGGACAGTACGGTGTCGAATAACATGAGTCGGCACCGTGACCTTTCGCACAACAATTAAAACACTGATCTCTGTCTGGTGCCCAATTCGTGACACAAGGTTGTTTACGTCTGGGTACATGAGGTGAGTTAGATGACGGGGGAAAGCGAGTTTTATGTCCCGCATTATATCTGTGAGGGGAGGTTTGTCTTGAGTGTTGTGTTTTCGTGTCATGGTTGTGGAACCGCGGGTTAGGGTTGCGTTGTGGTTTGTCGTTTGGTTGTTTGTGTTTGTTTGTGTTACGCAAGGGTGTGTTGTCTTGTGTGGTCGTGTTTGCCTTAGTCGTGGGAACGCCTGCATTGACAGATACTGTGGGAGCCTTCTCTCTGATTGACTTGGCAAATTCGCCGGGTAACTTAAGTAAATCAGTATCTTCACAGGGTTCCCAAACTTGCTCTTGTACAGAAGTAGGTAAAGAAGCAACTAGGATAGATTTGACCATATACGTCATAGAGGAGACGTGATGGTCGTTAAACAAGGACTTTATGTGGGAGATACTTTTAACCCATTTTGAAACTTGAACCCGAAGCTGATTGATAAAGTATCGAATGTCTTCTTCGGACAAGGAAGCAGGCTTTAATTGAATAAGTCTCTCGAACTGAATATGATGACTTACATCCAAGGATTTGAACGATGATCTAAATATATCCTTGAAATAACTCCAACTGCGCAAATCGGATGGCAATGTCTTAAAGGCGTTAATCGCTAAGCATTTACTTTCGCTGAGGTAAGCTCTAAACGTGTTTCAGCCGCGTTTACGCATTTAATGCCGAAAGAGGGGTCATCTCTATACATTCCACCTTGAATAATCATAGATTCAACATTTTCCAAGAAATCTTCAACCGGAATGGACGAGCCATCAAATTTCTGTACGATATTGAATGTTTGATGAGGTTGGAACGTCATGTTGGAG
This sequence comes from Penaeus japonicus, assembly GCA_017312705.2. Classification (NCBI taxonomy): domain Eukaryota; kingdom Metazoa; phylum Arthropoda; class Malacostraca; order Decapoda; family Penaeidae; genus Penaeus; species Penaeus japonicus. The sequence goes on from BOPN01006322.1 coordinate 21,168, forward strand.
AAGGGGGGGCGGGTGGGGGTCAGGTCAGAGGATGGGTCAGTGGTGGAATTAGCAGTTGAGATGTTAGTGTGGGGGGTCAGAGATGATCGGGAAACGGGACGGGAGGGAGAATGGGAAGGTACAGTATCCAACCCAAAGAAAATTTCGGTAGTTTCCCTGAGATTTCTGAACACTTTACCACTTCGTAATTCACTCATGAATAGGCGCGAGAAAGAAATCCGGTCACTTCACAATAGAAAGAAAAAAGAAAAGAAAGTGGGTAACACAAGTCACAACACTAGGGTGTGAAAAACAATTAAGAGTAAGAAAAATGACACGAGGGATATTGTAGTGACCATTGACTAATTATTCAACGCAAGATGTAAGTTCAGTTCTTAGGTAACTTGCCATAATTAATATATGTACATTTATAATAGATTGCCGACGGAGTGGGCCGAGCGGTAAGCACTCTCCGAAGGCACGGTGGGTCTGGGACAAATATTGCTCGTGAATCTTTGTTGAAAGTGTTACTCCCCGTACACAAAAAGAGCCTGGGCACAACTCTTTTGCTAAAAACATGTAATCACAAAAAAAACAAATTCATAAAACTGATATTTAATTACTTGGCATGGATATATATACATACATGATGAGATTATAGCACAACCTGCACATACAACTGGAGCACACTACTTATCTTACAAATGTCTCTCGTACCGTCCGTTGAATACCACTGGATATTTATAACACAGATATAATACAAATAAAGGCTCGGCTACGGTCTCTCTCTATATCGACTTATAGCAGGAGGTCCTCTTACCCGGCAGTCTTCCGTCAAGGATCTCTGGCTTACGGAAAGAAAACCTCACTGCTATAAGCAAACTGCCCGTTTCGATGAGGAGAGAGAGTACCTGTAGCTTTGGCCGTGCGAGCTTGAGTCCCTTGTTCCTCTCCGGACATCTCCCTCAACGTCTTGACGGCGGCAACAAGCAGTTAAGATCTTTAAGAGGAGTGAGACCTCCTTGGCTCCTAGGTTTTAAAATTAACAAAATACAATGAAATAAGAAAAATAAAAAGACGGGAAAGCTAAAACACACACATAATGTTTTATTGTTCGTTGCTAGCACCATGTATTAAAAACGTTGCAATGTCTCGGTGCTGGTCCCTGGTGGCCACGGGTAGGATTTCCAAGCGTCCAGCCCTGCCACGAATAGCTTGGGATCCCCTAAAAGACAGCCCGTTTTCCAATAGGGAGATAATTCACTACAATATCGACCTTAGTCGCAACTAACCTTCATTACCGATGCCTTCGTCCTGTCTGTCAACTTGATGCGCTGTTTGCTGTGGGACACTG
>BOPN01006322.1:27500-30000 GCA_017312705.2 Penaeus japonicus
AGAGAGAGAGAGAGAGAGAGAGAGAGAGAGAGAGAGAGAGAGAGAGAGAGAGAGAGAGGATGCCAACATACTGACTCATAAGTGATTCTGAAATAGGCCGTGATTTTATTTTTATTTTTTTTAATCGCAAACCTATCGACAATGTCTGCCACGGCGACAGTGAAAACCAAAGGTACTGACAACTCATTATGTCACGGCTGAAAAATAGCCTGCTACTAATTAAGGGATGTCACCTACTTCAGATGATAATTGCCTGTGTGAATTTTCCTGAAGTTTAAAGGTGTTTCTTCCTGTGAATTGTCCTTTACATTTGCGTGTGTCTTTAATAGGTATTTACATATTCTTACTTATAATTCCTTCGGCAAGCAGAACATTATCTTTGTTTTCCAAATCTTTCGAAATTCCTCCTCTTTGATATTAACAGCTGGGAAATTTAGCGTCCTTATTAATAGTTCACCCTTAAATTTTAACAGAACATCCGAATTCATATTTTCAGAATTACATTTGTATTACTCCTTTCATATAAATTCTGTGAAAATGTAATTCGGATGATACGGAATGCGGAAGTCGAGTGAAGTTCATTTAACCACAGCATTTATCAATGGAAAAGTACCAATTTGGTATTTAACTTCAGAGTTTGTGGCTTTGTGTGAATTCTCTCACCTCATATTCATTACTTATTATAAATGCTACATTAAGAGTAGGAAAAAAGCTTACTATTTTAGCCTGAGGATATACTATGCACATGCAGGTGACGTGAACAAGCTGCCGGTTAAAAAAAAATATATATATATATATATATATATATATATATATATATATATATATATGTATATATATACACACGCACACATGCACACACACACAAACATACACAAACACACATGAACATATATATATATATCTATATATATATATATATATATATATATATATATATATATATATATATATGTATATATATATATTATATATATATGTATATATATATATATATATATATACATACATATATAAATATATATATATATATATATATATATATATATATATATATATATATATACATATATATATGTATGTATGTGTGTATATATATATATATATATATATATATATATTTATATATATATATATGTATGTATATATATATATATATATATATATATATATATATATATCTATCTATCTATCTATCTATCTATCTGTCTATCTATCTATCTATATATATATATATATATATATATATATATATATATATATATATATATATATATATATTTATACATATACAATACATATATATATATATATATTTATTTATATATATGTATATATATATATATATATATATATATATATATATATATATATATATACATATATATATATATATGTATACATATACATACATACATAAATAAATATATATATATATATATATATATATATATATATATATATATATATATATATATATATATATATATATATATATATATGTGTGTGTGTGTGTGTGTGTGATGGGTATAAGATGTGTCCCTACTACGACCTGTTTGTGTAAAAGGTATGTATCCCAATTACTGACACTAATTTGTGTGATGGGCACTACGGGTCCCGTCCCTGGCACCCGAATATGTGGCGAGCAGAGATTGATCTAATTCCCACACATAAATATATAAAGGGATTACGTGAAACACGGTAGCAAAAACATTAACAATATATTATAAATCAAGATATATATATAACATTATTTACAAGGGAGGCACGATATATACACGCAAGGGGGAAGCTAAGCCTATCGCAAAGCTAACGAGATCTAAGCTATAAGTATATCAATAACACTAATATAAACACAACACTAAGGAAAACACAGACAATGCACAGTATATGAAATAAGCTAAGTCACTAAAGGCACTAAACACAACTCAACCTGGAATCCTGGAGGAGGAGGTCCTCTCGACTTGAAGGTCGAACTATTTCTGTCTAAATCTATCTATGACATATTTTGAAGCGGGGTCCTAGGTCAGTACGAGGGCAGCGACAATTCTTCTAATTGGTCAGGGAGCTGCCCGACCCGGCGGTGATTGGTCCACGCGGTAATGAGGGCAACTGGTCCGAAACTGGTCCGAATGCCCAAGGATGATGCAGCTCGGGGCCTGTGAAAGATTATCAAGAAGGAGTCACTAGAATCATATAACATGGAAGTTTAAGTTTTATATTAGAATCCTTTCATTTATAGTAGTATATATATTCGTATACGAATAAGACCTTGATAATATATATGTATATATGTATACAGGCACACACACACACACACACACACACACACACACACACACACACACACACACACACACACATATATATATATGTATATATATATATATATATATATATATATATATATATATATATATATATATATATATATATGTATACATACATACATATATATATATACATACATACACACACACACACACACACACACACACAC
>BOPN01006322.1:35000-37500 GCA_017312705.2 Penaeus japonicus
TATATATATATATATATATATATATATATATATATATATATATGAATATATATATATATATATATATATATATATATATATATATATATGAATATATATATATATATATATATATATATATATATATGAATATATATATATATATATATATATATATGAATATATATATATATATATATATATATATATATATATATATATATATTCATATATATATATATATATATATATATATATATATATATATGAATATATATATATATATATATATATATATATATATATATATATATATATATATATATATATATATATAATATTGAAGAAAAACTACCCCACCCTGTCATAACCCAAAATCAGATATGGAACTTCTGAATAATAGTTATAAACGAAATAAGAACACAGTAATAAAGAACAATGTACTCATAAAAAGTATATATCAAAAATCCTAAAGTTCTAAAGGAATTGGGAGAATCCCTACATTCCAAAGACTCCTACCAAATCCACTTAGTTACATCAAAATTTTCTAATATGAAAAGAAAAAATATAATCCTAAACAATATAATGTTATCCTAGTCTTATCTAACAATATTGCAAATCTCAAACTAGCTTCGCAAGAATTACATTAAGGAATAATCCCAATTCCCCAAAATTAAAAGAACCAAAGAAATTATGAACGAAATATCGAGAGAAATAAATATCAGGAAAAACAGACAGAAAATGAATTGATGATGTAAATATGAGGTATATAAAACAATAAATGAAGAGATTAAAATGAATAAAAAACGGCAAAGAAAAATGAATAGATTAAGTATAAAAAATACAGGAATAAGGAAGTATAAAAAACAAATTAAAGGAAAATATAAATCATATCAATGAAAAAATAATTTAATATTATAAATGAAAAAAAAAAATTAATATCATAAATGACAAAAAAAAGTTAAAGAGATGACACATCAAAAAACAAATATGTCATTATATGACTCTATAACACTAGTAAAGCTTTCTAGATATATCTAAAATACTAATTTCTTTCCCTTCTAAGTACAGATTATTCCTCAATCAAGTTATCAGTCAGCTGTTTTATGTTTTACATCTCACTCTTTCTCTATTGGCATTTCTCTTTTTTAGTTCCCGAAGGACTCAAGCAGTTCTGACAATAACCCAAGCCCCCACACAGGAACTACCTTGTCGTGGTGCGGGGGCTTGAACTCCTTCCTCAGACAAGCCCACTCTGGATCTGGCCAGTATATCCTCCCATTACCCCAGTGGCTTCTGAGCATAGCCTAAGTGCACAGCTTCCCCTTGTTGGACTCCGTGGTGAGTGGGGGCGTGGGAGTATGAATTGAAGCGCTCTTACATGGCAGCACAAAAAAAAACAAAAAAAAAAACTGACTAACAATCCCGTTGACGAACTCGGCACGAAGTTGACCAAGGCTGTCACCTTGGAGCCTTTCAAGGTCTTTGGTGACAAAAGTAAGAGAATGGGTAAGGCTCTGGCGTCGGTTCAGAGAAAACCTGCCCAAGAACCTTGGGCTGGACCCTCCAAACCAGCCCCTGGCTCTGACAAGTCTCTGGCGTCGGTTCAGACGATGAGTCAAAACAAAAATGGAAGCCAGGTAGGACCCTCCAACCCTGCTGGCCCCACTGCCAAAACTCCGGCGTCGGTTCGGAGGACAGGTAACAAGCGGCCTCAGCCGGCTACGGACTCGGAGGGCGAGTCTGTAGCCCCAAGTTGGTTCCACCAGTTTAGGGTTCCCCCTAAGCCGGAAGGATTTGACAACGCTTACCAGGTGGTATGGGCTCTGGAAAACCAGACACAGTGCTGTCTGACGATTACAATTGCCAGACACAATGGCATGATAATCGTACCGAGGGACCAATCCACTCTCACCTTCCTCCAGGAGACAGACAAGCTCTTGGATGGGCGGAAGGTGAGCCTGTCGGCTCTGACTCCCGAAGAAAGGAGGTCCAAGATGGTGCTTCTTGCCTTCCCTCTGATGTATGACCTTGAGGTCATCACGTCTCATCCCAAGTGACAGCACAGCAGACGAACTTCAGAGCGCGCATTTCATAATGGTTGGAAAGTCACATCCATGTGTTGTATGCAAAAGGCGAAAAGATACACATACTTCACATTGTTTTCATAGATTTCCAAAAGACAAAGAAAGGTAGTTTACTTAATCATTATGTTGTAAAGTGTGGACAAGTGAGATATTGTATTAAATTAACTTGACGAAATTCTAACCGCTGAAGCTACAGTTCCCGTGTAGCACATTTCAGGTGTCTGTTATGGCTAAATGTATTGTATATCCCAAGCCTCCACGAAAAAAGCCACATTCAGCTTAATGGAAGCTTCCGCGTGTGCAGTCAATATTGCAACACCTCATCAGCTTAACTATTAAGCACTGCTTGCCCTGAATTTGTGAATTATATGTTAATGCATCCCTATATATGAGAATTGTAGTTTGTGATTTTTAAGTACAGTGTTATAAACATA
>BOPN01006322.1:47500-50000 GCA_017312705.2 Penaeus japonicus
CCTCCTCCTTCTCCCCCTCCTCCTCCACCCCTTTCTCCCCCTCCTCCCCTCCCTCCTTCTCCTCCTCCCCCTTCTTCCCCCCTTTCTCTCTCTCTTCTCCACCCCCTTCTCCCCCCACCTCCCCCTCCTCCTCCTCCTCCTCCCCCTGCCCCTTCCTCCCTTTCTTAGCCCCCTCCTCCTCCTCCTCCTCCTCCTTTCCTCCTCCTTCTCCACCCCCTTCTCCCCCTTCCCTCTTCCTCCTTCTCCTCCTCCTCCCCCTTCTTCCCCTTCTTCTCCACTTCCTTCTCCCCCACCTCCCCCTACTCCTCCTCCTCCCCCTCCTCCTCATCATCCTCATCCTCATCCTCATCCTCATCCTCATCATCCTCCTCATCCTCCTCCTCCCCCTCCTCCTCATCATCATCATCCTCATCCTCATCCTCCTCATCCTCCTCATCCTCATCCTCATCCTTTTCCTCATCCTCCTCCTTCTCCTCCTATCCTTCCTAGTCCTCCTCCTCCTCCTCCTCCTCCCCCTCCTCCCCCTCCTCCTATTCCCCCTTCCTAGTCCTCCTCCCCTCTCCTTCCTAGTCCTCTTCTTCCTCTTCCTCCTCCTCCTCCTCCCCCCCCCCTCCTCCTTCTCCCTCCTCCTCCTCCTCCTCCTCCCCTCCTCCCCCCCCTCCTCCTCCTCCTCCTCCTCCTATCCTTCCTAGTTATCCTCCTATCCTTCCTAGTCCTCCTCCTCCTCCTCCTCCTCCTCCTCTTCCTCCTCCACCTCCTCCTATCCTTTCTAGTCCTCCTCCTCCCCTTCCTAGTCCTCCTCCCCCCCTCCCTCCTCCTCCTCCCTCCTCTCCCTCCTCCTCCTCCCCTCCCTCCTACCCTCTCTTCCTAGTCCTCCTCCCCTCCCCTTCCTAGTCCCTCCTCCTCCCCTCTTCTTCTCCTCCTACTACTCCTCCTCCTCCCCCTCCTCCTATCCTTCCTAGTCCTCCTCCTCCCCTTCCTAGTCCTCCTCTTCCCCCTTCTCCCCCTCCTCCTCCTCCTCCTCCTCCTCCCCCTCCCCATCCACCACCACCACCTAGTCCCCTCCCCCCGATCGCGCGAAAGCACGTCTGTACCAGGATAGTGGTGCGCCTCGTGATGCTGATGGCGGCGACCCTAATGACGTGGTGGTGAGGAGGCCCATGGGGTGTGGAGTGTGCTGGGAGGGAGGGGGAGGGGAGGGGAGGGATCTGATGATGATGATGGTCACGGTGTGTGTGTGTTTGTGCTCTTAAGTGGCCATGCTGGAGGTGGTGTTTGGAGAGAGAGCGAGAGGAAGAGGAAAAGGAGATGCTGATGGAAGGGAAGAGCGGAAGGAGAGAGTTGATGAAGGCAGAGGGTTGTCTGGGGATAGGTGACGTAAGGGACGGAAGTGCTTGCAAGGGTTGAGGAGAATGTACTTCATAGGGGTGACGGAGAGGTGCACCATACGAGCGATGTCCAGTATGGTGACGGAAGCATACGCTATAGGAACAGTACACGTGAAAGAAAAATCGTAAAATCCACATCCACTATCAAATCATAAACGTCACATCCACTATAAAATCATAAAACTCACATCCACCATAAAATCATAAAACTCACACCCACTATACCCATAACGCCATGACTACAAGCATCGCCTGGTATCCTGACTCAACATCCCCATATCGTCACATAGAGGCGACCCTTCCCAAGATTTGGTACGTAATCAGCGACCTAAGCCACAAAGAGCGCGCGTGAAGTGAGCGCGATCAGCAGCGTGTCGTGTGGAGAGAGGTCACCCTGGCTGTTACGTCACTAAGTCTGAAATGGGCCTTGTGGTTAGCGGTATCGCCAAGGGGAAGCTGTAATAACGTTTGGAATGAGGGTGCCGGCCTTTGAGGGGCCTTTCCCTCTCTCTCTGCGGCTCCCTGTTTCTCTGTTGCTGATTCTCTTTCTCTCGGCCATTCGTTTAGTTTCGGTTTGTCTGCCTCTCTGCCTATGCATTTAACGTGTTGTTTATCCATCGTTCAATCTCTTTAGCTAGTCGAATATTTAGCACTTTATTCATCTATCTATCAATCTTTCTCTATCTATCTATCTATCTATCTATCTATCTATCTCTCTCTCTCTCTCTCTCTCTCTCTCTCTCTCTCTCTATATATATATATATATATATATATATATATATATATATATATATATATATATATATATATATATATATATATATGTATATATATATATATATATATATATATATATATATATATATTTATATATATATACATATATATATATATATATATATATATATATATATATATGTATATCTTTCTATCTATCTCTCCTTCTCCCTTTCTCTCTCTCTTTATCTCTCTCTCTATCTCTCTCTCTCTCTCTTTATCTATTCATCTATTTATCTCTATCTTTCTATCTATCTATCTATCTATCTATCTTTATATATATATATATATATATATATATATATATATATATATATCCTTCTCCCTTTCTCTCT
>BOPN01006322.1:60000-62500 GCA_017312705.2 Penaeus japonicus
CCTCTTCCTTATTCTTATTCTTATTCTTATTCTTCCTCTTCTCCTCCTCTTCCTTATTCTTTTTCTTCTTCTTCCTCTTCTCCTCCTCTTTCTCCTCTTCCTCCTCCTCCTCCTCCTCCTCCTCCTCCTCCTCCCCCCCCTCCCCTCCCCCCCCCCCCCCCCTCCTCCCCCCCCTCCTCCTCCTCCTCCTCCTCTTTCTCCTTCTTCTTCTCCTTCCTCCTCCTCCTCCTCCTCCTCCTCCTCCTCCTCCTCCTCCTCCTCCTCCTCCTCCTCCTCCTCCTCCTCCTCCTCCTCCTCTTCCTCCTCCTCCTCCTCCTCCTCCTCCTCCTTTTCGTCTCGATCCTTCCCCTGGATCTAGGTGTGTAGAGATCGCCGTTATCCGTCAAGAACAGCCAAGGAATAAGTGTCAAGGGACCTGTTTTTAGGTGAAGGATATGTTTGAGAAGGAAGCGATAGACACTTCATCTAATACGAACCTTCTGTGATTTTTGCAAATTGCAGAGGAGGCGAGGAGGGAAAGAGGAAACACCGTGCAATGAAGAAAATGGTGATATTTACCGATGTCTGTATTATCTGAATTTTATGTTTGGTCATGCATTTCGTCTTTTTTTCGTCCAGGGACCTGAGCAACAACAATCTGACCAGCGTGCCTGATCATGCCTTCGCAGTGTACCCGTCGCTGCAGTACCTGTGAGTATTGTCTTCTTTAATTATACTTGTACAATGAGAGAGAGACAAAGGGGGAGGGAGGGAGGGAGGGGAGAGAGAGACAGAGAGCGAGAGAGAGGAAGAAAGAGAGAGAGGGGGGAGGGAGAGAGAGTGAGGAGGGGGGAGAGAGACAGGGATCGAGAGAGAGGAAGAAAAAGAGAGAGAGAGAGAGGGGAGAGAGAGAGAGAGAGAGAGAGAGAGAGAGAGAGAGAGAGAGAGAGAGAGAGAGAGAGAGAGAGAGAGAGAACCAGAGACAGAGAGATAGACAGAGAGAGAAATGAGATCTATAAACAGGTTCAAGGCATTTCTTTATTTTATCAATCTACTCAATGCTGCATACATACATCAAATCTATAAAAAAATAATAATAAAAAAAAATAAAAATAAAAAAAGCAGGCCGCCAGCGACGCGGTCACATCTTCCTGACATCTACTTACTTGCCTTTCCAGGAGGCTCTCTGGAAACAGGATCTCCTCCGTGTCACCCAAAGCTTTCCAGGGCGTGAAGCTGCAGAATTTGTAAGTATATATAGAGCTTGCAAAAAAAAATCAATATCTGAAATATTTTGTTCTAGGACAGGTCATTGACACACGCACCTGTAACAGCTGATATAACACCTGTACAGCGATGACTGTTACATCACAACGCTTACGTACATGCGGCCCAGAAGCCTAAGATATAGTGATAAACTATGTACATAAAAGTGTCAGTTGATAATTAGTCAGTGATAAAATATTCAATGAGCTTGAAAATATCTGGTTGAGAGGAAAAGGAATTCACAAAACTACAGCAGGGCTTAATTAATTTTCTCCTTCTACTAATGCTTCATCATCTGCTGCAACTCATTCCATTAGGGATACCCAATCCTCTCCCATTTGGGCATACCAATTCCTCACCTATTTTGGCACGACTACCCTTCCCACATCTGGGTAAACCCACCGTTCCCTTCTTTAGGCATGCCCTTCCTGATGCCATATTGGTATGCTCAATCCTCCCTTATTTAAGCATATCCACCTGTCCTCGTAGGTATGCCCGCCCCTTCCCCATCTAGGCATATCAAGCCGCCCTCATAGGTATACCCGCCCCTTCCCCATCTGTGCATATCCACCCGCCCATCCCCCATTTAGGCATACCCATCCGTCCCCATACAGGATAGTTTACTCCCTGTACAATAGCAGATTTGAAAACAAAATCATCTTCGCGCCTTTCGTGGATAAACCAACGGCCTGTAGTAGCCTAGCCACCTTCTCCATCCATAGATACCTTGACAACAACCAGCTGGTAGGGCTTGTGGCGGGATCGCTGCCGGAAACCCTAGCGGAACTGTCTCTCGAGGACAACTTCTTCATTACTATCCCGCCAGCTGTATCGCTCATTCGTGACTTACATATGCTGTAAGTATTATTAACCCCTCCCCCCACCACACACACATACATACAAGAAAAGAAGAAAAAGTCCAAGTTCACAAAATAGTTTTTTTTTTCTTTTAATAAAGTAGTTTTGTGTATGTTTTTATTCATATATTTACGTTCATATAAAAATATAATTAGAATACCTTCCTTTAATTAAGTTTACGAACTTTATGTTTATACCCTGAATTTTCCAAATATCAATGTGTCACTTTTATGTTTATGGCGCACTCAGTTTCCGTGTTTTTTTTTCATCTCCTTTCGATATATTTTCCCTTGAGACTATAAATTTCCATTATGAATAAGTACTACCCTCAGGTCTATATGTTTTCATTATCCCTTCCTAACGTGTATAGACCTATGCTTTACGATGTAGCAATGTA
>BOPN01006322.1:70000-72500 GCA_017312705.2 Penaeus japonicus
GGATCATAGGAAAGAGAGAAAAAATCCGAAAACAAAGACGTATCGAAAAAAACAAGGAAAAAAAGAAAAAAAAGGAATAGATAGAATAACGAGATTGTTGAGAAAGAGAAAACTAAAATTAAGGTGGAAGAACTAAAGGAGAGAGAGAAATAAATGATCGGAGATATATATCATAGGAGAGAGAGAGCAAGCGAGAGAGAGAAAAAAATGAATTAGGATAGATGAAAAATGGGATAAAAGAGAAAAATGAGATGGACAGATAATGAGAGGAAGAGATACAAATGAAGATGGATGGATCTTAAAAGTATACAGAGAAAAATAGGGTAAATGGATAACAGGAGTGATAGATGAAATATCTGTATATAGGATGAAGCACAAGACAGGAGATAAAATTGGATGGATAGATAAAAGAGGAAGAAAGGGAAGAGATAGGCTGATGAGATAGGATGATTATAGGATAGAGAGAGAGAAATGGGACATACTAGGATGGATAGAGAAAAATGGGACGAAATAGGATGGAGAGAGAGAAATGGGACGAAATAGGATGGGGAGAGAGAATATGTATATATATATATATATATATACATATTCTCGATTTCAAGGAGCTTAATCGAGGACTCTTCTTAAGATATATATATATATATATATATGTATATATATATATATATATATATATATATATATATATATATATATATATATATATACATATATATGTATAAATATATATATATATATATATATATATATATATATATATATATATATATATATATATATATACATATATATGTATATATATATATATATATATATATATATATATATATATTTATTTATTTATATATATATATATATATATATATATATATATATATATATATATATATGTATATATATACATATATATATATATATATATATATATATATATATATATATGTATATATATACATATATATATATATATATATATATACATATATATATATATATATATATATATATATATGTATATATATATATATATATATATATATATATATATATATATGTGTGTGTGTGTGTGTGTGTGTGTGTGTGTGTGTGTGTGTGTGTGTGTATCTATACACACACACACACACACACACACACACACACACACACACACACATATATATATATATATATTATCATATATACATATATATATATATATATATATATATATATATAGGCAGTATATTTTTCTATCCGCTGTAGGTGTAAATTGTTTCAGTTTATTCAACAGAAAATAATTCATTTAATAGGGTTATTTCATGATGACTCGAAGTTGTAAATCCTGAAAAACTTCTGACATTTCAATTCAGGTAAACCTTACTTCTGGACCAAGAAAACGTTAACCGACAATGGAAACAGAATAAAGAATATCCTGCAACGTAATCCTGAAAGGGGAATATAAATTTACATAACATGTAAAGCAAGAATTGTTCTGAGTTACTGCCAAGAATAATGGCTTTATATATCCCTTTATCGTTTGGTTCATGCATTGTCCATGTAATGTCTTAATAATTGCAGAAAGAAGAGTCATGATAAGAATGTAGGATCAAAGGATCTCGAACATATTAAAGCTTACTTAAGAAAACGAAATTTAGTGAGACTTCTGTTCCCATTTTGGCACAAGTTCAAGACCTCGGCCTTTCTTTCCCGAGAAATCGATACATAAACATGTTCACATTTTACATTTTTCCAAGACATGCTTATAAAAGAACGTTGTAATTGTATTTGCATATGGTATATATTTGTTTTTAAATGACATTAGCTTACTGTATGTGAAATACATCATACACGGATATTCCAGAGCCCTCCAGCACAACCAGATCAAAGAGATCCAACCGGATGCCTTCCTTCCTTTGGTCGGCCTGGAAGACATGTAAGTATTTCTCTCTTCTTTTTCTTCTTCCTCTTCCAACAGAAAATATTTGTTAAGACATTTCTTTGCCTTTCTCATTCTACAGTTCGAGCTTGTAGCGGAGCCTTAGGGACAGTAAAGATAAAAGTGTATATCTTTCTTCTGACTCTCGACTCATAAAGCCAGGTTAATGCCCACCCCCCTCCCCTCATTCATTTCCTCACGACTCTACCTGTTTGTCACTCATTAATCGTCCCTTGGTGTTCCTCTCACGTCCCTTCCTGACGGGCCTCATTTCTCCCTTCCTTCAGCAATCTGGGGGACAACCAATTCCCTGAGCTCCCCCACCATGGCCTGGAGGGGGTGTCGTCCATTAAGGTACACAACAACCGTCATCTTCGAGTGTTCCCTGGACCGGAGAGCTTCCCGAATGTACAGATCCTCGCGCTCTCCTATGCCTACCATTGTTGCCCGTTCCTCAGGTGAGATTCATGCGGCTCTTATATTGCTCTCTGACTTGTTTTGTTTACGGTTACAATGCTATAGTCTTCAAAACTATCTCTCAGTGTTGGGGTTTAGCATGGTAGTCTGTTGCATATATTGCTCTTG
>BOPN01006323.1:7500-12561 GCA_017312705.2 Penaeus japonicus
CTTCAATAACAGCATACATTTTTAGTGTTCTCTCTCTCTCTCTCTCTCTCTCTCTCTCTCTCTCTCTCCATCTCTCTCTCTCTTTCTCTCTCTCTATCTCTCATTGCATATGTGTATGTGTATATGTGTGTGTGAATAGTCTATGTTTCTGAGTTTGTGTGTATATGTTTATTTATTCAATCAGTGATAAGACTATATATGAAAGTAATATTAAAAATGCTATGGTAATAATTATGATAATAATGAAGATAGCAATAATGATAGTATTAATGATAGTAACAATGATGATGACATTATTGTATTATCCTTATCATTACAATCATTATCAATATTATAATCATTATCATTATCACAATCATTATTACTACTACAACTATTGTAATCGTAGTAACATCATTATGATTATTGTTTTCATTACTGATGCCATTATTATTATATCATCATTATCAACTTCCTTTTCCTCCTTCCTCAACAAATAGGATATTGTTTTTAATATCTGATTAAATCCTATCAATTCCAGTAGTCATTGGGTGCGCTTACAATGTTATAAAGCGTGTCATCCGATTCTGATTGATCATTGCAATGGCAGTATCCTTTATAGCGGCTTATTAATGATATGGATAGAATTAATCGTTCTTAGAAAACGGCTTTAAATTTGAACTGTATTGATTTTTATGGTCAAAGAATGATTAAACAAGGCGCGTGCGATAGAGAGAGACAGAGAAATAGATGAATGGATAGATAGATTGATAGATAGATAGAGAGAGAGAAGTGGGGGGGGGGAGAAAGAGTTCTTTCTTTTTCTTTATTCTGTTATCTTTTTTTTATTATTATTATTTTTTTTGATAATAATAATAATTTCACAAGATTTCATATTACCTAACTATTTTATTCTTGTGATTGATTTAATTCAATTTGTCACCAAAATGACTACCTTTTTATTATTTCCTTGTGTTTTCAGTCTATGAATTGCATTTCTTTCTTTGTCTACTAAAATATTATGATTCATAAGAATTATCTTTATTGTGATCATCGTGAATCTAATAACTAGTCTTATCATTATCATGTTCTAAATCTTTTATTAAATAGTATTCACATAACATGAAACAAATACTATAATGGATACAAATACAAACAAATAAAAACAAAAACACAAACAAACAGATACATACACCTAGACAAACACACACACACACACACACACACACACACACACACAAACACACACACACACACACAAGCACACAGACACACACACACATACACACAAACACACAAATACCCACAGCTAGAATTACACGAAAATACATATCAAAACGACAAATCCGCCAAAATAATTGTATCAAAGGTGTTTTCAGGAAAGAACTGACATGCCCAATAAACTTTTTTTTTTTTTTCTAGCATTGCAAGTTGAATCTTTCATGTCCCTCACTTCAGTAAGCTCTGACGCATGGGATTAGTCAGTAAAAAATAGACACAGCCAACCTAAATCTATGATTCTGTGCATGGCAACTGAGAGAACCTGATTCCCTGTTTTCTCTCTGATCAATTCATGATTAATGATGATTTATTTTGCTGATGCAAACGGTATTTCTTGCACTAAAAAGTTGGAACTGTTCCTCTGTTCTTCACCTTTCTGGGGTATAACCTTGCATTGCATACACACACACACACACACACACACACACACACACACACACACACACACACACACACACACACACACACACACACATATATATATATATATATATATATATCTCTCTCTCTCTCTCTCTCTCTCTCTCTCTATATATATATATATATATATATATATATATATATGTATATCCATCTCTCTATCTATCTACATATACTTACATATATATAAACATATACATATAAAACTACAAACGAACTCTAACCTCCACAAAATATCAAAGCGTTGATTAAAGACCGGGAAAATTCAGGTGAATTTTTCCTTCCGTTCTCTCTTCGTCCTTTCAGCCGAGATGGAAACCTTGCAAGTTGCATTCCATCACCTTGACACTGTCCTCCATCACCTTCATCGTCCATCAACATCTTCAAGAAAAGGCGTGACTCAGGACTTGACTTCTTTTTGTCTTAAGAAATTTCTTTAAGGAGATAAATAATGAAAAATCGTCGCTTTGAGAAGAATTGTCGAATCATCAAAGTAGAAAGTCAGATTCGTTGTTATTGTTATTTGTGTTTTTATCATTGTTTTTGTTATTATTTATTATAGTTGTTTTTATTATGATTATTATCATTATTGTTGCTATCATTTTGATTATTATCATTTTTGTTATTATCATAATTATTGTTATTGTTTTTGTCATTATTGTTATTATCATTATTGTTATTGTCATACTGATAATGATCATCATACTATAATTTCTATTATTATCGTTATCATTATTATCGTCATTGTTTTCAATAAGAACATTATCAACAAACTTTTCACTATTATCATCATCATTGTTAACACTATTATTAAAATCAATACGATTATCATTACAACACAATAAAAAAGAGAATAAGAACGGTTGAATAAAAAAAGAAAAGAAATTATGAAAAATGCTCGAAAATGCATAAAGAGGAAGTGCTAGACAATATGAAGTGAACGTAAGTAAATCCGAAGCTCAAAATACCGTCTCACACAAACAATAAAGATGGATGCCCTTGATTGCGCATATTGTATTTCACTTTTTTTTCTTTAACATACATTCAGGCGCTAGGAAAATATACCAAAATGAATGTGTTTTTGTATAGATTTGATTAATTGTTGAATTATTGAATTATATGATTTGGATTTGTTTCTGGTGCTCCTCAGTAATTTGAATTTATATTTTGAAAATATCTCTTTTCCAGGCCTCACATCTCCCTGGTTGCTAGATCAGCATCACCTGCACCATCAACGTCATCATCCTCATCACCATCACCACCATCCTTATCTCTATCTCCACCCCCATCCTCCTCCTCATCATCACCATCGTATATATATGTATATATATATATATATATATATATATATATATATATATATATATATATACGTATGTATGTATGTATGTATGTATGTATGTATGTTTTCACACACACACACACACATATACTTCATATACCTCGCCTTTGACAGAAGCGGCAGAATCCAGACGGTGTATCCACATAATCTCCGTTTCGCCAGCGTGGCAACACGATTTTATTCTTGTCATTGTTTTAGTTACCTAGCTCGTTTTTAGTAAAGTGTCCCCAGCCTTTTCATTTTCGTTAAGGTACCCTTCTTTATCCTCTTAAGTTTTGCGGTTCACGTTTTCTATACAGTTCGTATCGTTCTTTTAGGTATTTACTGGTCTTTCATTTTTTGTTTATTATGGAACCCAACTTTTACAAATTATTTCATTCAGTCGTTTTAATGATTTTGATAGTTATTCTAGTTGTTCATTTTGATATTTAGACATATTTCATAAGTTCGTTGTTTTAACTATTTATTGATCTTGTAAAGAGCACGAGGGTTTTTATCCATTTCAATCCAGTTTTTTTTTATCATTATTTTAGTATTTTACTGATGTCATTGACGTCATGGTTTCTTTTACAATGACTTATTTAACAATGGTTTTAATCATTAATCCATTTTTTATTACTTGATATAGTTTTCGCGTTTTATTGTATGTTTTATATGCTTTTCACATTTTGATGACTTTAATTTGTAAATATATGTCCAACGAATGAGCGTGACGTCATACGAACTTTGGTGTAAATACGGAACCGTCAAAACAATAAAGTGAGATCTATCTGGAACTGTGTATGGATTTGCTTCAACCTAAGACGATATGAGAACAAAAGTTTTACTGAACAGACTTCCTGTTATTTGCCTAGGACATTTGCTGGACGTTTTTTTATTTATTTATTTATTTTTTTTAATGTTTTTTTTTGTAAGGTTTTATTGTTTTCAAGTCATTTAGTTGGATTTTACATCGATTTATTTTTTTCTTTTCAGTTTTTCATTTTTAATTCTCTTAGCATCATTCCCCCCCCCCCTTTTTTTTTATCAACCTAAGTTGATTTTTCGTGCTATTATCTTAACGTAACGTTTGTTTGCTTTTTACCCTGGTGCCTTAAGGGCAATTTTCTATAGTTAATTTTCATTTCATTATATTTTATCTTGTGGATTCATAATACCACTTTGCGTCCCCTGGTCGTTCCCGCATCCAGGGAGACTTCAGCTCCCTTCACGAATTGTTGCGAAGTCGGGCTCAGTATAGGCTGTAAGGGTAACCTTACTATACACACATACAGGTATATATATATATATATATATATATATGGCAGATAAACTCACTATACACAAAACAGATTTATTGAAAATGAGACAACAGTGTATATACACTTCTTCTCCTACCACCCTCTCCATGTTAACAGAGGTGTCGCCACCTCTCTCTTTCTCCGTGCTCTCCGCATTTGTGATCCACAGCACCTGGATGCAGAGATCGATTTTCTTCGTCGATCCTTCGGCAAGCTGGGGTACCCTCGCTTCGTCCTTGACGCCGCGCTCTCCAACGCCCGCCGTACCTTCTACCAGGATCCTCCCCCCAGAGAGACTTCTCACCTGCCTGTCCTCAGCCTTCCTTATACCGAGGAAATCCACTCTCTTCGTCGCTCGCTGCACCCTCTCAACTGCAGGCTTACCTTTCGCCAGGTTAACACTCTCCGCCGCATGAATCACAAAGAACAGTAACGACTATAAACAGTTCCATTTACCCACATCAACAAAACATTAATAATTTGCCGTTAGTCCTTTTTACACTCCTGGTTATCAATTATTGTTTCCCTTCTTTTAATCTTATTGTTACTACCCGGATATTTACTCTTTCGCACTACAGAGCTGTCACCAATGAAGACTCTCGACTCTGAGCACATTTAATTTTTCAACCATAAAGAAAATAAAAAAAGTTGGAGACAAGGCTTTTGCAAATGGCGGCGTGAGACGATGCACTCCGAAGCCAAATTCTATCTGGGGTCAGAGAGCGGAATTAAGGAATGACACGGGACATATCTTTCACT
>BOPN01006323.1:31053-33553 GCA_017312705.2 Penaeus japonicus
GGAATCCTATGTAAAACTCAAAAAGTAAATTGAACTTAAGAGGAAGAGCGGGTAATAACTTTACATGATTCCATACTTCACACATTCACATAAACACACACACACACACCACAACACACACACAATACACACACACACACACACACACAAATACGTGTACATATCATGTATTTGCCTCAGACAAAAGAGTACATACATACATACAAGGTTCTACTGCAGCAAACAAGAAAGCAAATTAGGAACAATTAAGCTCCAATCAACTTTCAAAAAAAGAAAAAATAATGATGCGTTGCATTTACACTCGCTCTTGTACACAAACAATATGTATATATACGATATTCTGATTTACAAGACTGAACGAAGAGATATCATATGCAAAATACAAGCGATAAGAAGTGAAAACAAAAGAAATGCATAAAGAAACGAACAAAAGTAGTGTCTACCCATCAACGTCTGCATTCCTGAATAACTTGCTTTTATTTGTTGTCGTTGCAACTTGCATGGCCGCAAATGGTCAGTCAAGGACAGACGGGAGGTAGACGAAAAAAAGTGAATGTTGGCAAAAATAGCACAATCGGGAACATTAAGGCAGCGATCCAGGCGGCAAGAAAGGAGAATGACCTCGAGATGTGTTTGCGCGCCGATGGTTGTTTGTTTGTGTGCTTGACTGTTTGAATGTGGGCTCGTCTGCTTTTTTTTGCGTGTATGTGTATTTGCTTCTATGGGTGTGGGAGAGAGAGATGGGGAGAGCAAGAGAGAAAAAGTAGAAAGAGAGGAACAGCAAAAACGAGGAAAACGCTACAAGAATTTGCAAGCAAATATAAAAAGCAAGAGGCAGTCGGTAATAAAAAACACGCGGGAAACATCCCAGCAAAAAAGGAAGAAAAAAAAGATACTGGGAAACCGCTGGGTAGTTGAAGCCTGATGTTGTTTGATCAGGCGCGAGGCGATCTCCGTTTGTTTGTTGTGTTTGTTGGTGAGGTTTTCTTTCATAATTTTTTAATTTTTGTCTTAGTGGTTGGCGTTTTTGTTGTTGTACACATCCTCTCTCTCTCTCTCTCTCTCTCTCTCTCTCTCTCTCTCTCTCTCTCTCTCTCTCTCTCTCTCTCTCTCTCTCTCTCTCTCTCTCTCTCTCTCTCTCTCTTTCTCTCTTTCTCTCTCTCTCTCTCTCTCTCTCTCTCTCTCTCTCTCTCTCTCTCTCTCTCTCTCTCTCTCTCTCTCTCTCTCTCTCATTGTTTATATTACCTTTTCTTTTACGTTATTTTTCAATTTCAATGTGTTGCATAAGAGTTGCACATCTCTCATACGATGCATGTTGCTCTCTGACCTTTCCGAATATTCAAGTGACCTACCTCCCCCTCTCCCCTCCCCCACCTGGCTAATTTCGGAAGCGAGTAAAAACCATAATCTTCTTATGCTAATGATGGAGAAAAAAAATGTAAGATAAAAAGGTGACAGAAATGAAAAGTATAGATATAAGTTACAAAGCAGACATAAAAAAAGAAATAAAAAACGTGAAATATGAAATGCGTGATTAAAATGAATGCAGGGGAAAATATATTAGAATAAATCATAGAAAATGATTAATGATAACGAGAGGAAGAAGAGAAACCAGAATGCCAGCAGAAACAAAAATCCTGGGATGGGTTGCCGTGTCATAACGTCATGCATCTACCTCGACCCCTCCCATGCAAGAACGCCGAGTCACTCATGCTTGTTTCTCTTCTCATGACTTCTTAAGAGTCATGAAGGTGAGAGAAGGGGGGGGGGGGGTGAAAGAGAAAAGAGAGAGAGGGAGAACGCTGGATAAACAGATAGAGAGACAGAGAGAGAGAGAGAGAGAGAGAGAGAGAGAGAGAGAGAGAGAGAGAGAGAGAGAGAGAGAGAGAGAGAGAGAGAGAGAGAGAGAGAGAGAGAAAGAGAGAGAGAGAGAGAGAGAGGGAGAGAGAGAGAGAAAGAGAGAGAGAGACAGCGAGAACGGCAAAGCCAATTGACTGTATGTCTCTTAAATATATATAATTAAAAAACGCAAGAGTTAAGAAAAGAAAGAAAGAAAAAAAACGGAAGAGATAAATGAGAAATCGAATAAAGAAAAGCAAAAGAAAAAGTACAATAAACGGAATAATTAAAAAAATCGAGAAAAATACAAAGTAAGTGGAATCCAAAATCCTACTTTGCTTATAATGAAAGAACATGTGGATGGCGAGAAATAGGAAAGAATGAAGGAAACGTGGAAGAAAAGACATGTCGAGAAAATTTGATTAATGGAAAAGTAGCTGATCGTGAAAAATGAAAGATGATTTTATGGTAAGGATTATGATAATAACATTGAAACAATAAGATATGACAATAAAAAAGTAAAACAAACTATACCGAACCAAATAACAAAAAATAAAAGAAATAGATAAAAATGATATAGAAGATCATACAGATAATGCAAGGATAGTGATGATAGTGTTGATAATAACAAAGGTTATGATAACGATGATAAACATAAACA
>BOPN01006323.1:38553-41053 GCA_017312705.2 Penaeus japonicus
GATAATCATAAAAATACTAAAAAATAGTCATTCTTAAATCATTATCTATATTAAACCTGAACCTTCAAAAATAGTAATCAGAACGTATCGGTCGTTAAGAAATAGCGAGCATTCTCTTCTCCTCCACCAAAGACACACTAGAGATAGGAACGGCAATTCCAACTGCCACGAAAGCTCTTACACAGAACTCATACAGTTGTCAGACGGCGATAACGTCAGGTCGACATACTACCTTGTACGACCCGCAGAAGACCTCGAGTACGACCACGGGATGATGTGCTTCAAGTGTGTGTGTGTGTGTGTGTGTGCGTCTGTGTTTGTGTGTGTGTGTGTGTCTGTGAGTGTGTGTCTGTGTTTGTGTGTGGTCGCAGTATGATGTATTACATGTGAGAATGTTCGTTTAATATGTGTACACGTTATGCATATACGGGATGACATTCCCACACTCTTCTTATAAGTCGCTCGGATAAATCTACGGTTTCATGGAAAGCAGCCATGGAAGTGCGGTTTTGTCTGGTAGTGTATTTCATACTCTTTGACTTTCGAGGTCGGACAGAAACCGCGTGCTTGCGTGCCTGTGAACGTAAGGAAACGCGGGGCCTACCTTACGATCTTATTCCTCGTCTTTTTATGTTGCAGCTGCGGATATATAGGTCATATAGTTCATCTAAATAAAATTTAAGTAAGATCGAAAAGTTAATTAGATATCATAGAAGTCTTATAAAATTCCAGTAAACTTCAATCTTCATTTTATCTACAAAACCATCTTGCGAAAGTGCAACCTCCATATAATTTCCCCGGTCTTTCGTTCCTTATCAAACCTATGCATTCTTGCTTATGAATATGCATGGCCTATCCATTCCCTTATCGGGCCGAGTGTTAAGATTGTGTTTGTGTTACAGGTGAGTGTGAGAGCTTCTGGCCGGCGTGGTGCGCATTGCGGTGTTCCGCTCGTGGCTCCTCGATTGCTCCTACCTGCTCTACCTGCTTCATCTGCTTCCGTCTGCTCACTCTGACCCGCGCTCTCTGCTTGCTGGACTCGGCGTGTGTGAGTACCGCAACGCTATTTTTTTAGGTGCATTTAGGCCTAGGAGTTTGATTCTTTGTTTTCTTGTTGGGGTTATTGTTTGTCGTTGTTTTTTACGCGTAAATGTATTCACACACACATACATACACAAATACACACGCATACAGACACACTCACACACGCACACACACACACACACACACACACACACACACACACACACACACACACACACACACTTCTTCACTCTCTCCCTCGCACAAACAAACACACACAGACGCACGAGGTAGAAACGTCAACAAAAAGCGAACGCACCAAAAGCGGCGACGCGCCACCACTCAAAATCCTATCGGGTTCATCCGAGAAGCGCTCCATTCCGACTGGGGATTCCGTCACGGGCGACCAGGGAGTTTTACGGTGTCTTCCGAGATAGTCAAAGAGAAGCCGGTGAGGTGAAGCCGCCTTGAGACAACGATGTTGACACGCATTTATGTTGAAAAGGGAGGGGCCAAGGGAGGTGGAAAGGGGGGGGGGGCAAAATAGAGAGAGGGGGAGGAAAAGGTAAGAGAGAGAGGGAAGAGGAATGAGTAAGGGACAACCTGAGAGGGAGATGAAGAAGTATAAAAGGGAGGAGAGGAAGGAGAATGGGGAGGAAAGGGAGAGAAAAGAGTAGGAGAAGGAGGGAAAGGGGAATGGGGAAGGGAAGAGATGGAGAAGAAAAAAGGTGGAGAGCGGGAAAGAGGAAAAAGAAGAGGAAGAGGATAGAAGTAAATGTAACAGATGAGGTCAGGAAAACGAAGACAAGAAAGAAAAAAGGAGAAAGATTATGAACAAGAATGAGGATGAAAAATATTAATGATATTGAAGTTACTGATGACATTAATTTTGTCGGCCATACATCTTCGAAAAAAAATAAATCACCATATATAATAACAATAAAACCATCAATAGATGATAATAGCTATAATAATACCCCTTAATAATTGCCATAAATGGCCATAAATATGAAGAGTCATAAATAAAAAACAGAACAACGGGGTTCATCACATGAAGGTTAATACATGGAGCCTTTTCGAGAATTATAGACATGTAAGAATGTAATAAATAGATAAATAGAAATATAGATAAACTGTAGGTAATTGGTGATCCATAAATCAAGAAACAGGCAAATTCATACGTAACTTTCACAGGTGATTCAATAGATACCAAAATAAATAAATAGACGAAGATGTAAAATTCAATCAAGAACGGATCGCCGAGGTGAGCGCAGGTGAACGGCATCCCGAAGGCGAGACCAAAATACCCGTTCTCGTATCTCTGTCGCAGCCAAGAATCCGGATTCACTGTTGCGCGGGACAAACAAGACAAGAGAATTGAGAGAAAATAGAGCAAAAAGAATCACAAAATACCGGTAAAGGAAGACAAATATAGATGAAAATGAGAGAATGAGCAATGAAGAGAAATAGGAAAAGA
>BOPN01006323.1:51053-56053 GCA_017312705.2 Penaeus japonicus
AGAGAGAGAGAGAAAGACAGAGAGAGAGAGAGAGAGAGAGAGAGAGAGAGAGTGAGAGAGAGAGAGAGAGAGAGAGAGAGAGAGAGAGAGAGAGAGAGAGAGAGAGAGAGAGAGAGAGAGAGAGAAAGAGAGAGAGAGAGAGAGAGAGAGAGAGAAGAGAGAGAGATAGAGAGAGAGAGAGAGAGAGAGAGAGAGAGAGAGAGAGAGAGAGAGAGAGAGAGAGAGAGAGAAAGATATGATAGACCGTGGCTAGCTTTCTGATGGATGGCGGTGGCAAAGAATCTTGACCACATGTAATTAGAATCTAAAGCAGCTAATTAGGGTATACAGCGGGACATAATCAAGGGTGGTGGCTCGATTAATAGCCTCTTCGCCTAAATGCGTCTTTGATATCCAGTGTGCTATGGGATCATTATCTAACGCTGCGCTGAGGTTACGCGGGTGGCGTGTGATCCCCTTGGAAGGAGTTTCCGGGGATTCGTTCTCTCTTTTTCTTTTCTCTCTCTCTCTCTCTCTCTCTCTCTCTCTCTCTCTCTCTCTCTCTCTCTCTCTCTCTCTCTCTCTCTCTCTCTCTCTCCCTCTCTGCCTCTCTCCCTCCCTCCTTCCCTCCCTCCCTCTCTTTCTCTCTTTAACTCTCTCTCTCTCTCTCTCTCTCTCTCTCTCTCTCTCTCTCTCTCTCTCTCTGTCTGTACGTAATAGATTCTTTCCGCAAAGTTGTATACGAAAATCAACTTCAAAAGCGGGCAAGTAGGTATGTAGACCTAAACCTGTTTGTGAATTCAGAACTACGTACAATTACAAATTTATATAGTAACGCAAATAGGGCCCAGCCCCTTACATAAACGAGTAAAATAAATGAGAAAGATCTAATCTCTGACGGCCAAAACAGAGAAGATTCGTATCGCAATGGCATTTATCCTTAAACACAGTTATTCATTTCTAAATTTTTCAGCACCACGATCTGTTATGAAACGAATATGGAACGAAGATGAGAAAATGAGTAAATGGGAAATAGAGGGAATTAAAGGATGGGAAAGTGGAATAAGGGAGAAGGGAAGAATAAGGAGAATGCATACTGATAATAACAAGAAGAACGAGAAAGGAAGAAGGTTTTACTGATGATGAAATAACCATGATTATGCAAATGAGTCTCACGTAAGTCAACACGGTCGGCACGGATTCTAAACTTTAAATCTAAATATTACTCGTGCAAAGAATATTTCTTAAAATGCATATATAAACGAATAGGAAAATAACCACCTCTAAAAGTCTTAATTGTTTACATAATTTATTATTTCCCTACCAAAGCCTAAGTCTTAAGATAATTCAAATGTCAAACTCTTAAGAGAAGGTAAACTGAAATAGTAATTCCAACACATTTCCGAATCAGAAATAAAAAGAATAGCGTAATTGAATTCGACAGGCAACGCAGCAATCATCCTGTTAGTTCAGTTTTTGTTCCAACCTTCTGGGGGGGGGGGAGAAAATAAGATTTGTACCATTATCTCGGGATACAGACACCTCGCGGAGTTTTTTTTTCAGAAATATAATCTCTTTCTATTTCGGCAATTCATCATCGGTATACCCCCTCTCCTTTTCTCCCTCCTCTTCCTACCCTATTCGTTTTGCTATGAGTACTTTTTTGCAGAGTAATTAGATAATTGGATTCGTTCTACCTAATTTTGGTCGCTTTTGTAATGTCTAAATTTGTGGATTCAGATAGCTATCGAAGTTGTCGTTAGCCCACAAACACATACTGATATAAACATATAGGGATGCACATATTCATACATTCTTGTACATGCTTACATTCACTTCCACACTCACAGTTACAGACACACACGCAAGAACATGCCATTACACAAATAAACACACACACTCACCCAAACACATACGTTCACACACACACACACACACACACTAACACATACTGTACATAGTGCACATTCACAAAAGCACACACACACATAAACAGCTCAATCTACCGGCAATTAAGCCTGACCTCCATAATTTACAGCTGTTCGAAGAGACGTGTGACCACCATCGTCGAAGCTGCGTTGGCTCAAGGGGATCCTAGTTTCTTGTCGGGGTTATGGCTCGGAGGACAGGCTGACGTGAATGCAGATTAGGTTCAAGATTAAGGATACACATGCTTGCGTATGGGCGGGGAGGGAGCGGGGGCTGTGTATGTGTTTGTGTGCTTGTATGAATGTGTGTACAGGGGGTGGGGGGTTATGTATGTGTTTGCGTGCATTTGTGTGGTGAGGGTGGGTGTTGTGTTTGTGTATTCAAGTATATATTTTTTCATTATTTTCTTCTGTTTTTTTCTGATCTTCTTTTGATTTTCTCTCCGGTTCTTGTTTTTCTTTCTTTATATTTTGTTCTTCATTTAAAGAAAATTAAGATGCAAGTGTCACTACTGACTGAGTTGTAGCATATACCGACTTCAGACGTTGGAGGTACTTGTCTCACCGTGATCAGATGCAGTGAGGGAAAACGGGAATTCATAAACAATAGCTGGCCGAGACTAATAGATCTACTTGTATGTCCAAATCCTTTTTTCTCCCTCTCTCTCTCTCTCACTCTCTCTCTCTCTCTCTATCTCTCTCTCTCTCTCTCTCTCTCTCTCTCTCTCTCTCTCTCTCTCTCTGTCTATCTATCTATCTTTCTTTTTTCATTTGTTTTCTATTTTATGTATAGCATGGTCAAAATGTTAATAAATCTGATTTTTCTTCATATAAGGTAAATTGATTTATTGCAATAATGATCATGACAAAGTAGAACTATCGTAACGATCTAATCTTCTTCGTAATGATAATAGACATAATTACAAGCTCTTGCAAATTTGAAAAGACATAACATATGTAAAGCATAAACGTGACAAGCTTAAATCAAAAGCAGGACTTCAATATGATATTATAACATATTACCACTATTGGTGAATATGATGACGAAAAAAACTGGACTTGGCAACCCAGCAGGTCACATGACATGAAGAACCGGCATGTTACATGTCACCTTGAGCAATTGCAGCGTTTGAAGCGGAGTGTTATCGCCAGCAAGAGAAATGTCTAATAGAGACAACGCAAAGACGAGCATTATCAAAAGCAAAGCCACAATCAATTGCAAAGCTCGAGAAGATGCGTATACATCTGGAGCAAAATACAAAGGAAGAAAGAGCATCACCAACACTAAGAGTCTCTTAAGAAGAACAATTTGAGAGCAGCAATAAGTCGATCATTCTAAAGAGTAAAATCCGTCCGGTGGAGTATTATCTACGGGATAATGCAGTCAAGGAGACATCAGTGTGAAAAAGCATCAAATCTATTACGGGCGGAAAAATCCCAGAGATTATCAACATCAAAAGTCCTCTTAAGATACATTATCAACATAAAAAAAATCCACAAAGTCGAGCACTACCACATAAAACATACCTTATAAAAAATCACTTAACCAAAGCAAAATAAAGGCAAGAGATGCAGTGTATGAAAACAAAAAAGCGCCACAAAATCCCTCATTATCTAAAGCAAAGTGACCAACGGGAACAGGAATTCCATCCCGGCACGCAGAGCCAAACCACAAGCAGACAGAGCGCAATTAGCCCCCCCATCCCACGAGTTTTTCCTCCAGGTGAGGAGAGGAAGAGAAGAAAAAGAATGAGACAAAGAGAGAAAGAGAGTATGCTATTGGGAAAGAGAAGGGGAGAAAAGGGGAGCCTGGAGTGGCTGTGACCCATTCTCGAAGTGTATCACCTCCTTCCAGCTTTCTCTTCGGGAATGCTGAGGCAGTTCTTTCCCATAGGACTCGGAGGAAGCCATAGGATTCTTCGTGGTTCTTGCAGTGCGGCCTTTTCTTCGTCTTTGTACGTTTGTCGGTCGGTCTCTCTCTCTCTCTCTCTCTCTCTCTCTCTCTCTCTCTCTCTCTCTCTCTCTCTCTCTCTCTCTCTCTCTCTCTCTCTCTCTCTCTAACCCTCTCTCATCCTCAACTTCCATCCTATTTCTCTCCCTTCAGACAGGTGATTCTCACACAGGGGAATCCCCACACCAAACCTCATGGATAGACTATCTTTGGGACGACAAAAAAATCGTTAGTCAAAAGAAGAGAAAATTATAAGAGCGAAGGATGACGAAATTAAGAAGAAGGATGGAAAAGGTAAAGAAACAGATGAAAGATAAGGGAAAGGGTGGAAGGAAAATGGACTATAAAGCGATTTAAAGAGAGAAAAGGGATACATGGAGAGAATTAAGGGATGTAAAGAGAGGAAAGGAGGACAAGGGGAAGAGAAGGGGATAGGTAAGTCTTGCAAAGGGTTAGCGGAGTTCCTACCCCCCCTTCTCCCTACCCCCCTTCCCACCTTCCCGCCTGACCCCTGACATTTACTTAGCGGTCACTTGCTTAGGAGAGCGGAATTCCTTCACCCTCCCTTGCTAGGAGGCAAACGCTTAACACGAAAAGGTCAGAAGAAAATCCCGATAGAGGTGGATAGATAAGTGAAGTTTTATGATGTGCGAGGACAGGTTGATGTGTGGATGGGACGAGGGAGTGGGTGTGGCAAGAGACGGCGAAGGGGCGGTGAATGGGGAGGGAGATCCTTCTAGTAAGGAAAGGAGTGCGGGTATGGAGAACACACACACATACATATGCAAGCACAAACATCTTTCTATCTCTATCTTTCTATCTATCTACTTATCTATCTATTCCTCTCTCTCTCTCTCTCTCTCTCTCTCTCTCTCTCTCTCTCTCTCTCTCTCTATCTCTGTCTATCTATCTATATATCTATCCATCTATCTATCTATCAATCTATCTATCTGTAATCCTATTCTTAATGCATAGTAATCCAAGTTCCATCTTCAGAGCAATATCCTCTCTCTATCCATCCATCCATCCATATATATATATATATATAATATATATATATATATATATATATATATATATATATATATATATATATATATATATATATATATATATATATATATATATATATATATATACAT
>BOPN01006323.1:61053-71053 GCA_017312705.2 Penaeus japonicus
TCTTAAACATTGATGTGCACACAAGAATTATGTATATGAATGCATGTGCTTACACAGATACGCACACAGATATACATATAGCGTATGTAAATGCATTTCATATCTAAGAAGTCGATCGAAGAGAACTTTAGCATTATCGCCAATAGTGATTCAGATGAAACACGGAAGTCCAACACCTAAATTGACACAGAAAGTCTCCGTCACTTCTTAAAAAAAGAGAATGGAATGAAATAAAAGATAAAGAAAAGATTTAAGGTCAAGGACAAGTTCCCGACGTGTTAGATTAAGTTCCGCTCGGGCCATTGCGACGCCATTTTCGGAACGCGGATGATAAGCACTTGTGTTCTACAGGCGGAGTCAGCACGCCTTCGCCTTGTAGCCGCGGACAGGGAGTCGACTGTAAGCCTGAGAGAATTTTTAGTAGCTCTGTGATTTTTTTGTAACCTTTGTGAATTTGTATTAACCCTAGTGAATTATTAGTAACCCTGAGATAATTATTTGTGATTCCTTTTATTTTGTAGAGATAATTAATGGTAACGTTGTTTGTTTTTATATTTTCGAGAAAAAAGGCAAAATTTAAAGGATAGTTATAGGAACACTTCTTTTTTTTTTTTTTTTAGATATCTTTAGAAAAGTTTTGGTAGTTCCGGGGAATTCATAAAAACCCTGAGAACAAAAACCCCTTACGAAAATTCACAAAAAATGCACCTCAACAGCTGGCGAAGAATAAAGGATTCGGTATGAATCTACGGCTCCTATGGGGAATTTGCTTATGAGATTCGAGCCGGCTTCATCTTCCTTATTCGTAACTTTGGATCACACAGAGGTCAGAGGTCGCATTCTGCAGGTGAGTGTTTATGGGAGGATAATGGGAGAGAAAGAGCGCTTTTGTGAAGAACAGTGAGTGTAAATTAGAGTACTCGAACGCAAAGGTTATTATCATTAGTTACTTTGTAATTAAAATCAGCAAATGAGTAGTTATTATATCTAATGGAACTATGTTTCTTTTTTCTAGTAACAAATAATTGGACAAACATCCACAGGTGGCAAAGGACAGGTGGCCATGCTATTTGCAAGCTTTAAATGTGACCAGGTAATAGAGGGAAGGTGAATGTAAAGAAGGAAGGTCGTTGGCGGGAAAATATCATAGGGTTACGCACCAAAACGGAAAGCGCGGGAAAGCATTACTATTTGTGTGATGTCTGAATCTGAAGAAGCTGAATATAATTCAACTGCGATGAAGGTTTAAACACATTGATTTCCGGGGGGAAATATGATGTCTATAGCACAACTGGACATTTATAAAGTACAAACACAACGCTAGAACAGGAGGCTATCAAGCAACACAAACCCACTCGAATATGCAAAAACACCGAACCCCACTTCTGAGACCCACCTCTCTCTCCAACCCCTCTCCTTCCCCCTGCCTCCTCCCCTCTCTCTCGGAACCACTTTGTTTTTTTTCGCTCGCCTTCTACAATTAAGTGCCTCGCCCATGTTTCTACAACTCCCCTCTCCTCACACCCCTCCCTTCTCCCCCTCCTTCTCTTCCCTCTCCTTACACCCTCCCTTCTCACCCTCCTTCCCTTCCCTCTCCTCACACCCTCCCTTCTCCCCCTCCTTCTCTTCCCTCTCCTCACACCCCTCCCTTCTCACCCTCCTTCCCTTCCCTCTCCTCACACCCCTCCCTTCTCCCCCTCCTTCCCTTCCCTCTCCTCACACCCCTCCCTTCTCACCCTCCTTCCCTTCCCTCTCCTCACACCCCTCCCTTCTCACCCTCCTTCCCTTCCTTCTTCTCACACCTCTCCCTTCTCCCCCTCCCTCCATTCTCCCTTATCCCTCCCCAACCTTCCCCAGAACACGCCCAACATAGCGCCTCCCCCCCTTTCACACACAGTCTCCTCCGTGTCTTGAAACTACTTCTTCATGTCCTCTCCTTTCTTCTTCTTCTTCTTCTTCTTCTTCTTCTTCTTCTCCTCCTCCTCCTCCTCCTCCTCCTCCTCCTTGAATCTATCCTCGAGAAACCCTGTTTTATCTTCTAACTTCAATGTATAATTGTACATAAATGAACGACACGCTTTTGTATACATACTGGACCTTCTGATGTAATATTCACATATGTTAATTCACATTTAATGCCATCCACTGTATATGTTACGTTTAATTGTATATTTAAAATGGAGAAGAGGGGCATCCCGGAAAGGGGAAAGGGGTGTGGAAGAAGAACAGCAACAGAGGAAGAAAGACTAAGAGGAGAAGGAAGAAGAGGCAGAGAAGAGGATTTTCAGATGCCATGACAGAATTTAGGACGCCGAAATGACCAGTGACTTGTTATTGGTATGTAGGACGCCCTTCCACCCTACTTCTCAATAACCCCCCTCCCACTCCCCCCGAGCCTAACCTAGCCATGGGAAAGCCGGGCACCAAAGGTCGAGAAGGGGGGGGGGGGAGTCTTGGTCCTTGAGGCGAAAAGAATATTGCGAAACTGGACTTAATATCGTTAGCATATTAACGCTACGGCAGAGAATAGAAGCAAATATAATGGATAATGGCGACGCCATTAGTAAGACTATAAAACATAAAAGAATCAGAAAATGAATTATGATAAACATTTTTACTAATGGATAATAACAAAAGGGCCATGATAAAAAAACACGGAAATGTAGCACATGGCACGTCAACAACACCAGACGGATAAAAAAACACACATCAATGGAATGCGAAGTTGTGAATTGTGTCATATGATGACAATAAAAAAGACTTATAAATAACACTGGGAACATGGTACCAAGAAATGAACTAAATGTTCAAAGCTCAAAAAAATGCCGATCGCTGACAGAGAAGAAAAAGCCTTTCAATTGAGCGTTCATGACTGAACAATATTGTCTCTTCTTTCGCCCTCTGTCCAGACGCAAGAAAACGAGCACACAGTAAGAAGAGAGGAAAAGAGATAAGAAAAAATACAAGAATGAGATAAAGAAAAAAAGGAAACCACGATACATAACTGCATTTGTTGATGGAGTCGACGTGAAGACAGCTCTTGCCGTTAGCCCGATGACACAGGCGTTTGTTTGAAAGCGATATAGATTGCACGTAACGCCCTTTGGTGTTTGACTCCTGTAGGGCCAATCAAAGGAAGGAATCGGCAGAGGTGAGAAAACATATTAGGATGAGATTTTGAGAATTGAATTATTAGTTATAATTTTTTTTCATGTTGCCATTAAATACATGTACACATATACACGCACACGTACACATGCACGCTAACGCATATCTATTCATTTTTTAAAGTTCTTGACTATAATGGTACTCAAAATCCATTCACCAAACGAGGCTTTAATCCCTTGAACAAACATTTAGACTTTTTTCATATATGCAAATCTTCCGTGTGGAGGTTGTAGACCTACTGCGACACATCAGTTAAGATTTCT
Source organism: Penaeus japonicus (assembly GCA_017312705.2). NCBI lineage: Eukaryota > Metazoa > Arthropoda > Malacostraca > Decapoda > Penaeidae > Penaeus > Penaeus japonicus. The sequence goes on from BOPN01006323.1 coordinate 64,485, forward strand.
TTCATTAGACACCTGAAAGGATTTCCTCCTAAACAAACACTCGGCTCCGAAAGCTCTTTGGGAAGTACGGATTCCATCATCTCTCTCTTTTTTTCCTTTTTTCTTTTTTTTCTACATATAAAACTATCCTAATTTCTGCTTAGGCTTCGGTCTAATCCCCCTCTCTCTTTTCATACCATTCATTTTCCTTGCATTTATTCTCATTCTTTTTTAAAACTCTCTTTTTCATTTCATCTCTCTCCTGTTTTTCATTTTCTCAACCTACACATTTTGTCGACGCCTCGTCCTTCGACCATACTGTAAGTATTTCGTCGTTCCTCTTTCACTCCTTTCTTAATTTCTTTCCTTCTGCCCCTTTCTCACCTTTTTCCTCATCTGTGTTTCTTTTTTATCATTAGCTTCATCTCTTTTCATCTAGTTTCTTAATCTTTCGTTTTTCCTTTTCTCACTCCCTTCCTGCTTCTGTAACTCCTTTGCCTTTCGTAAACTAGTTCATTGACCTAGCATTGTCCCTCCTCCATTTTTTCCCGCTATCACCCCCCCCCCCTCCTCCTCCTCCTTGCTCCTTCAGACGCAACGACGGTGTGCAGAGGCGGGGATTTGTCGACACTATAAGCATTACATAAATCTTCTTCTCTCCTTTTTTTCTCCACTTTCCGGCTATATTTCTGTATTCTTTCAAGAATATTGTGCTTGTTTGTTTGTCTTACATTCCCAAATTCAGAGATCCTCTTGTAGTCGGAACGAGTGTCATGGCCGGGGATCTTGGTGAGAGGGAAAGAGGGGAGGGAAGGAGAGGGGGAAAGAAAGAGCAATAGGAAAGGTGAGAGAGAGGAGGGGAGAAGAAGAGGGTAGGAGAGAGGAAAGGAATCCAAGGATGCGGAAAATACCGATGGCCTTCATGATATTCGCAAACGAAAGACGGCATCGATGCGTATTATCAGACCGGTTCCTGATTGTCCACATTCTGACTTTTTTTCTCCTCTCTTCTTATTTCACTTGTAATCTCGGGATCCGAATTACTACTACGTCGGTATCCGGCCATCGTCCGAGTATCACAATATATCTTTGTTAATTCAGGAATGTGTCTCGGGTTCCAAGGCTAGGCTCCTCGCGGCCGCTTCTTGTGCCGGCATCTCATACATGGCGTTGTGATAAACAAAACTAGTCTACGGCGAACGCTTGGTTTAAACAATGGTAACTTATTCATCTGTTTTTTCGTTCATCTTTTAAAGATTTTAGTGTTTGAATTATTGCCAAAAAATGTGTACAGCATTTTTTGTATAATTTCATCATACGTTGTACCCTTATGGGTGGTTTATGAATCAATTCTTCGTCTATAGATTATGGGGTAATATCAATTCGTTATTCCTCCCACTCCCTGTGTCTTTGTTGAGTCCTTTTGCTAACTATTTTTTCCGTGTTCTTCCACTACCACATTACCTTCGCTTCTTCTCGCATTTTCCTTCCCGCCTTTCATCTCGCTTTCTTTCTCTCCCCCACGTTTCTTCACTTCCACTACCTTCATTCCTCTCCTCCCTCCCTCCCTTTCCTTCCACCTCCTTCCATCCCCTCCAGACCTGCAGCAGACGACGCGTGGTGCTACAACAGTCGTGTCGCTCAACAATGGCGAAGTAAAGGCCCGGGGGCCCCGCCTGCAAAGTCCAGCTCTCCCCCGAGGCCCATCAATCCTAATTAGGGACGGACAGCTCACTCCTTTCATTTTATTTCTCACCTGATTCTCTGGAATTGCTTTTTTGTGTTCTCGTTCTTTATTGGGAATTTCCGTGTTCTATATCTTAATCGGTCATGATCTATTATTTCTTGGGTATTTTTGTTGTCTTACTTTGTTAGATACTATTGTGATTTCTGTCTTGGTTATTTTTGCGTTTTATTCTATATGAGTTTTTACATTTTTCCTTGGATATGTTTCTGCTCTTTTTATCTATCGTTCATTCCTGTGGTTCTCTTTTTGGTTTCTGTCGTTTGGTGTACTTATAACAAAATGGTAATTTCTTTGATTGATAGGTACAAGATAATGAGGAAGCAATGCGCCTCCTCATATGGGATGATAGCCACTTTACACCCTTACCCTCTCCCTCACACAAACACAAAAAAAGTTAAGGAGTAAATATATCTCATGTGTGCAAAATGATATCGCACGATCAATATAGGTTCTTGGAACTCCATAAAATAGAATACATCTTGACACAACAACAGTTTGTGGAAGCTTCGCCAACATGAGAAGGAGACTCTCCAAGTTGTTGATGGAAGGCCACGTAGGCAGAGGGCGTGGCTGTCTGCAGGTGGAAGGTCGTGGGCGCCGGGCGGGGAGAAGGAAGGGAAAGAACAGGCAGAGTAGGAGGAATGAAGGATATAGCTGGGAACAAAACAGAGAGAGGGAAGAAAGGAGAGCGGCTGCCAATCAAAACAGAAGTGAGGAAAGGAAAAGAGAAGGAACATATAGACGAAGATGAAGGCATTAATAGGCAGGGATAAAAGAGAGAGGGAAGGGAAGGAGAGCAATCATGGGAGTCTGGCCTGCTATTTATATCAAACAGGTTACGACCCGTTCCTCTACTAGAACCACCTCCGTGAAGTGGTGGTGGTGGCTAGTGGTGGGGGAGGTGGGAGAGAGGAGGTTATGTCAAAAGTAAAGTTCCGGGGGCGCGGGGCTACACAGTGCAAAGCCTCCTGCCGAAGAAGAACGCCAAGAGCCTCCCCAGAGGAGTCGTCCTCGCGTCCGGGTGCTTTCGCAGACTGCTCTTTCGAGAAAAGAAAATGGCGGCTGGGTGCTTCGGCGTCCGTTCTCAAGCCAATCGTATTTAAGGTTAGGAGGTGGCACCGCGCGGCTCTCGAGAGCTATTGGGTGAGGCGTTATGGGGGTTAATGGGGGACGGGGCCGCGAGATGGAAGAGGTATTCTGATTGGTCTTCCGGGGAAAGGAAAAGACGACGAAAAACACATGGAAATCCAAAGACCGAAAAATAAAACAAAATACAACCAACAAACTAGTGTAGCCTAATTAAAGACTAAAGGTGTGGCTGGTGTGCAACATGAATAATCCTATCATTAACCTCATGCATTATGCACGATATGAAAAGTTAAAAGAGAAAAAAGTGAGGAGAGCATCAAGATACGTGGAACCAGTCAGGTAGTGCGATGCGGTGAGTCCAGGTCACTGACCAGCTATTTGGTTCTAGGTCACAGGGAAGGGAGAGGCGACGCGAGGAGGACGAGGAAGGGAGAGGCGGGTGATCAAGACCAAGAGGAGAAGCAAGAACTCAATGGACCGGATTTTCTGGCCGCCAAAGAAGCACGAAGATAGACAGATAAAATCGCAGAGGGAAGCAAGATGATATGTAGAGGAAGAAAAGAAAATATGTTAAGGAAAGAGACAAAAAAGTCGAACAAAATCTTTTTGAAGTAGGTAATATAAAAAAAAACAATGACTCACCCACTGAGGCGAGTCAATGAAACTAGTCACAACGATGAATCACATCTTATACACAAATCGCAGCAGCGGTGTCACAGCATCGGCATAAAAGGAAAGATACTTGTAGGCACAGCTTCTCATGCAGTATTAGAGTCATAAGAGCCACCTCGACTCCTGTTGCATCTGCTACGTGTATAATAAGGCTAGGTTAACCGGACCACGTCGCGTTCTCCTCTACTTAGTTTTTATTAATTTTGTATGCGTGTTCGTTCTCTGTATATTCACATTCATAGAATAAGGTATTTTTCTATTTATTTTTGTACTTTTCTGTTTGTTTGATTGCGGTTAAACTCTAAAAAGGTTTCAGAATGTTTAACATTCGTATTGTTTCTTAAAGCGAAAAATATATTTGGTTTTATTTTCTCGCGTTTTTTATCCTAACAATAAAGTTGAGCTACACACATTGGATGAACTAAAACAAGATGTTAGATTAGAATTTGCATAACACCGCATTGAATGTTATATCATGAATTAATTCGGCGATGTAGATAATAAAGTGCACAAGAAATACAGTGATCAAGTTATTAGTTATCCTTCTAATCTAAAGGAAAATCGAACAGATCTCTCGGCGTCGATTATCCAATTACACCGACCTTCCTTCCCTAACCCTTCCAAGATAAGAAGACAAAAGAGCCAACCCCCATTGGAACTCCGTCTTCATTACATCTCCCTCCCGCCTAACCTAACGCCCGACGCGCCAATACTACACGTCTTTTCACACCTTCTCTCATGCTCTTTCGATCAGTCAGCGGCGAGATTCGGAACTACGTTATAAAAAAGAGGAATGCCAACCAGACACAGATGTCGGGGCAGTTTTTCATTATCGTTGATGTCCAGATGCAGTCGTTTTGCTTGACTTATCGTAATGTCCGATCCCTCTTTCGCTGTCCATGATTCGGAAGATGCATTTCCGATAAGGTTAGCAACCGAGAGGTGCTGTATGTATTTTCTGTGTGGCTTACCAAGTGTGCGTGTTCTTTCGCTTCCCTAAATCTCTTTTCCATTTAGCTCTTGTCGAAGATACGAACGGAGGATGAAACAACCCCCTCCGCCATCTTGGTACTAAACCACCTTTTAGCGGGCGCGCTCTTTTAACATTCCGGAGCACCAGGAGAGTGGACGGAGTAAAGAACAACCTTGCGAACGTGTAGCTCGCGTGTGCATATAAATGATTGCCGGATTTTAAAAACAGCCGCGATCCTATTAACCTTGTGGTCGCGGGTGTCTCGTGTCGGCAGCCGTCGGGCCAGGCTTGCCAACATGCAGGGCTCCTCTTGGCAGGCTTACTCACTGAGCATTTCAGGGTTGCCACACTCCGCTCTTGAATAATTATGTTGTACACCCTGTTCTGGGTAATCACAATAAGTATAGATTAGAGAATATATCAAGAATGAACCAGGAAAATGACTCTTTTTTTCTTGTGCGATGCGAAAGATGTTTGGAAGGTGAGGTTCGGGTTAGGACAGTTAATCTCCTCTGCGTAAATAATAGGATGAAAGACGACCATCAGACGGGGATCATTACACTCATCTTGTAAGTAAAGGAGATTAAAGATACCATTGTATTCGCATGATGCCACCATCGCCTGGTATTTTTCGCGGATGGTTTGAATGAACTTTCTCTCGGGCTCCATAGTCCATGCCGATCTGTTCTTCATTGTCAGATTAAAAGGAATGCTCATCAAAAAAGGTTCTTGAACGAACAGATATCAAAGTTTTAGTGATAAATCGTTCTTTGTTTGCGAGAGTCTGCTTCACTTAACTGTGCCACTAGTATTCTCCTCAACTTGATATTTGCATAAGTCCCCAAGTTCTTCTTTTGGTTGTTCCTTCTTTTTAAATGCACTTCTTTTGGAATTTCGTTTTAGCAAATGGGATCAGAAGGATTTCTAAATATCAAAAGGTCAAATTTCTTATAGTTTTTTACGAACACGGAGCAATAGCTTGACCTCAGGTGCTCTTGAACTGGTTTGACCTTGTTTAGTAAATAGCAAAAACATCAACTTGGATGACCTAGCTCCGTTGCCTCCGTTACTTCCTGATTTCCTTCGGAATCACACACACACATACCTACACATATACATACATACACACACGCATATATATATATATATATATATATATATATATATATATATATATATATATATATATATATATATATATGAGAGAGAGAGAGAGAGAGAGAGAGAGAGAGAGAGAGAGAGAGAGAGAGAGACAGAGACAGAAGCACACGCATACACATAGAGACAAGAAAACATAGAAATACACACCCAAAAAATATAAAATACATACAAAAATGGAGACAGAGAGAGAGAAACAAATGGAAAGAATGCAATCAGTCACGTCGCACTATACGGGCGCCCCCAGTGCCCCATTCATCAAGACCCCCGTGTTGCACATGACACAACTCACCCTCTGATAAGCCCACCCCAGGGGACCCGAGCCTGCTACTTAGTACTCTGAATGGTGCCTGACCAAGGGCGTGTGTGGACAAATTTATGCGTCTATATTAGAACTACAGAATTATACGCGTTAATATTTCTGGTGTATGCAAATCAGTACATTTTTATGAATTTAATATAAGGACCAAACAGAGCATGATATCTATCTATATGCTAACTTTAGCAAAAGCAACAACCAAAGCAAGTTCAGATCATCGGTAACCGTAGACGTCTCTCGCTATCCAAGCTCCGCACGAGGGAAGTGTACGAGACATCTCTCTTTTCAGTGCACACCCACAGTCGTTATCTAAAGGAGGAAAAAACATTACGACTTCGACACGCCATTTGAAATCCACATCTGTCCAGACCCCTGCCCCCCTCCCCTCCCCTCCCCGCCATCTCTCTTCTGCTTTGTTCTCTACCTTCCCTTCCATTCTCCTTCCTCTTCCTCATTCATTTATCATGCCTCTTGCTAGCTCTGGTCTCCCTCTATCAATTTCACTACCTCCCCCCCCCCTCCTCCTTCGATCCTTCCCTTTGCCCCCCCCCCCCACCCAACCACGATCATGCTTTGCGATAACTTGTCGTAACATGCCAGGGATCGGGGCATGTCCATTGCGTTACGGCAAA
>BOPN01006323.1:76053-78668 GCA_017312705.2 Penaeus japonicus
AGCGAGGTACAACACCCCGAGGAACCAAGATGGAGGAGTCACGTCTTGGCTCGGAAATGGGAAGGAGGAGAGATGTTGAGTTCTTCTTCCCTCTTGGTCCTTTCTTGGTTCCTTCTAGATTTCTTCTCCGCCCTCTGTCCCGCACGACTTCCATCTTGATAACGTCTTCGCTGCGAGGAGAAATTTCCTGTTATCTTGGTTACTTGCGTGTGTGTGTCTCGTGTCGGTGCTGAGAACGACATGTCTTCACAGCTCTCCATCCGTGAATGGGAGTGTGTGTGAGTGAGTGTGAGTGAGTGTATGTGTGTGTTCTGTTTTGATTATGCATTTTCTTCTTATTCTCGCAATGTATAAACAACGGCAAAATGAAAGCACAGATACTCAGATACATTAAGAAATACAAAAAAGTTCTAGAGAGTAAGAAAAAAGAGAGAAAAGAACGGCCTTATCGATATTCACTATCAAAGCAGGCATGCCAACCCTTCCGTCCCAAGCACGACCTCCAACTTTACGTCTCCATTACGATCATTTAACTAATTGTTTCGAGTCTGCAGGCGATAAAAAAACTACTGCTACAAATCGCAGGAACAATACGCGATGTCACAGCAGGGTGTTGAGAACAGGGATACTGTTTTCAATTGTCGTGTTGCGTTAAAATTCCCAGGACAATTGCAGACATTTTCTTTCGTTTTTCTCTTTGACTTTAAGACTACAATCGACTTTATTTATAACTCTTTTGATTACGAGATACATGAGGAAAGTTTACAAATTTATCAAATTTCTTAAAAATTAGCATATCGTAAATATTAGACGTTTGAAAACCAGTAATCTATGTATTTATTAAAGAAAGTTTCTCTTATATATCATGTATCTTTTGTTCTATCCACTAATTATGTAGATAAAGTAAAGATATCAATTCTCTAATTCCTTATCCTAAAAGAATAAAGATAAGAAAATATAGATAAAAAATATCATGATCGAGGTAAGAAAAGGAAAATCAGGAAAGCTTTTAGGAAGTTCAGTCCGGATAAACAGGGACTAATTAACATTCATTGTGAAAAATAGTCACGAATATCTGGGAACGATAAGTAAGGCTGAGAGTTTTCTTCAGTTTATGCTGAGGTTATAGTGTGTCCGCACATGTTATCTGAAGAAGAACAAAAAGGCAATGATACAACACACACACACACACACACTCACACACACACACACACACACACACTGACACACACACACTCACTCACTCACACACATTATACATACAATCTTACATATACAAAGGTAGATGCAGATAGGTAGAAATGACACAAAGGGAGGTAGATAAAAACCTTGATTGAGTTACAAGCAAAGTTATCAGTCCGTATTAGTAAATCGTTAAAACAATGAGAAATTGCTACACCCATAAACACAAGTGTACAGATCAGTCAGCTGTACTCATCCTAAACAAACCGCTATGCATGTTGCAGCCCATATTTATCCCCATTGCTTTTGCGTGGCAGATCGACGGTGTAGCATGTTATCAGATTTCGTGCCGTCTAATTTTAATGAATCTGTCGCAGTAATTCAAAAGAAAACCAGTTCTCTGTCGAAGGAACCCAGAAACCAGCCTTTAATCAGGCGCTCGGAATACAATAAATTGACCGCGGTCACAAGGGTAGAACGGGTTGTAGTCGAGGCCGAGTCGGCAACAAGAGTAATGTCAGATAGGGGGTAGGAGGGGACCATGAGTGTGGGGTTGGGGGGGAGGGAGTATGGGTTTGAAGGGGGTTGGATAAGTAGGGTGGGGGACTATAAGGGAGATATGGAGGTGCGGTAGGCAGGGTACAGGGGGCAGGGGGAGTATGAGAGAGAAGGCTGGGGGGAGGGAAGGGGGGCGAACGAGTCAAAAGGAGGTTTGCGACAAAGAAGCTCCTTCACTGATGGAGATCATGTCTGTTTGTTGTTTACAGGTGATCTTAATTCTTTAATGAAGAATAGAATAGACACATTATATGCATATACATATGCATATATATATATATATATATATATATATATATATATATATATATATATATATATATATATATATATATACATATATAGGTGTGTGTTGTGTGTGTGTGTGTGAATGAAGGAACAGTTGTAGCAATCTAAGAATAGAATCACCAGCATAACGACACAAGAGAAACGACAAAGCTTATCTGGAAAACAGCCTTAATAAATCAAACCAGCGCTTCCCCTAAGAAGAAAGGTATTGAGGAAGAAAGAGAAGAAGGAAAGCAAGCAAGTAAGAAGTCAAAGGAATTAACGAGAAAGAAAGAAATATTAAAAGAATTCTAAAATGGAGGAAGGGAAACGCAAAGAAAGAAAGGAGGTGGAGGAAGAAAGGAATAAAGAAGAAACAAAAGAAAAGCGAAAAAGGGATAGGAATGTAAGATTCTCCGGCCTTCCCAGCCTCCGCCTTAGTGACGATTGGTATCATGACTTTCAAATACCAAGTCAACGGCCTATTGTCTTCTCTACATCTGTGCATCACTATAGGCGGTCCTGCAGGCTCGCTTCCCCCCCTCCCTCCCCCGGCCCCGCCCGATCGCGTGATAGAGGGTCATCAATGAGGTAATTACATTGATAAT
>BOPN01006324.1:5000-7500 GCA_017312705.2 Penaeus japonicus
GTCTTATCCCCCTCCTCCTTCTATTCTACTTCTTCTTACCCCTCCTCCTCCTCCTAATATTCGTTCTCTTCCTCTTCTTCTTCCGCTTCCTCCCCCCTTCCCTCACCTCCTTCTCCTTCTCCTCACCCTCCTGTTTTTATTCATCCTCCTCCTCCACATACATTTCCTTCTCCTCCTGCTCCTTCTCTACCCCCTCTTCTTCTTCTTCTTTTTCTTCCTCCTGCCTCTCATCCTACCACCTTTAACTCCTTTCTCCCCTCCATCACCTCCCTTTCCCTCCCCTCTTCTTTCCCCTCACCTCTCCCTCCTTTACCCCTCCTTCTCCATCATTTCCTCCTCTTCCCTCCTTCCCCTTTTTGCTACACATCAGTAAATCCAAATTGAAGTAAATCCCTGCCTTCTTCACTCGCTCTTCCACTCCAACCCCACCCCTTTTATCCTCCCCGGCTTTTTCCCCACCCCCCCCCCCCCTCCCCTTTTTCCCCCACCCCCACCTCTTTTTCTCCCAACTCACCCCTTTTTCCCCCATCCCCCACCCCCTTCCCCTTTTCCCCCACCTCCACCTCTTTTTCTCCCAAACCACCCCCATTTTCCCCCATCCCCACCCCTTTCTCCCCTTCCCATTTCCCCCCCACTTTTTCCCCTACCTCCATCCCTTTTTCCCCCACCCTTCCCCTTTTTCCCCCCACCCTTCCCCTTTATCACCGTCTAAGCTATCGCATTTGGACCGTAAATGAACGTATCTCCTTAAATTCACGGTACAAAATCCTACTTTGGAATTCAACGAAATCCATTACTCGAACGATCCCTCGAGGAAGAGAAATGGGGGGCAGGGGGGCAGTGGGCCTTCCATTTTTAGAGCCCTGGCAGAGGATTTTGAGCCTTGTGACAGGGGGCGAGAGGGCAGATAGGGAAAAGGTTCCTCCGTGCGCCGGGTGATCTATTTTTTTTCCTTTCGATGAGGAAGTAAAGCACAAAAGACAAACGCCTGTGTTTTTGCAGTCATTATTCTAATAACGGTGATAGCTTCTTGATGCTTTCCTAATGAATTTAGATTTTAAAAGTATCCATTTTTTTCCATCTATCTGTCTGGGTAAGGTTTCTGAGAGAGAGAGAGAGAGAGAGAGAGAGAGAGAGAGAGAGAGAGAGAGAGAGAGAGAGAGAAAGGAAAAGAGAGAGAGAGTGAGAAGAGTGAGAGAGAGAGAGAAAGAGAGAGAGAGAGAGAAGGGAAGAGAAAGAGAGTGCGTGCGTGCGTGCATTTGTGTGTGTGTATGTGTGTGTGTGTGTGTGTGTGTGTGTGTGTGTGTGTGTGTGTGTGCTTATGGGTGTGTATATGCGCCTGAGCATGTATAAATTTAGAAGCCTAATAAACAGCCGGCCACAATTTGACTTTAAGTTACAAGAGCCTGTAATCACACCCTAAATTAGGATTATTATGATGATTATTATTATTATATTTGGAACCATATGGGTGCAAGTGTGTACATGTATTTGTGCTTATAAAAATATATATAAATACACTTGGATCTAACAACTTTCAGGCACATATAGCAATAAATAGATAAGCATATAAAAATATTCTATATAACATGAAATCATGAAAATCACGGACATACATATTTTTTTTCCTTTACCTATCAGCTTAGACTTCAATATAAACAATCTATCCCCTGATTGATTTTGAAGGCAGAAGATTGCTGCCATAAATAATTCATGAATTAAAATTACATGATAGTTGAGCATGTTGTGACACTGAGGAGGACCGTCCATATACTGTTTCAGATGTTCACTGACTGAAATTGTTGTTCAATGTTTGATGTGGTGTTTGTTCAAAGGTTATTTCATTTTATCATTATTATTTTTTTTTTTTTTCTTTTTTCTTTTTTTTTCTTTTTTTACTCTTGATTCAAATGACTGATAAAACTGCCAAGAGTAATACTGAAGAAATGTATTCATAATAATCATAAGGATAAGTAGAATTATTTTACTACTTGTACTAAAACTATTTCTAATATGGCATTCATAAACATTGGATGTTATTCGCTTAACTATTACTACTGTATTTATTACTTACCCATCTATACTAATACTAAAACTATTACATTTATTAGTTTCACTTCTTTTACTGTTGTTCCCAGTATCTGTTAACTTCTACTGCTGCTGCTGCTAATGATACTTTTACTAGTACTATAGCTTCTGCTACTATTATTACAACAACTTCTACAATACAACTACAGATATTATTGCTATTAATACTATTACTACTACCACTACAATAACAACTATTACTCAGATTGACGTTACGATTCTACATTCATTCGTCCTATGATATTAATAACATCAATTAAAGTGCTTGGCTCTCTGTAAATATGTCACGTTTCGAAAACATATTTTTAAACTAAAGGTGTAATACATATTCTATAACATAGCACTGCACTGATAATGATCTTATCACAGGCATGGCAGTTGGACGTCAGTTGTCAAAGAGTATTTAATTTGT
>BOPN01006324.1:22500-27500 GCA_017312705.2 Penaeus japonicus
TAGCAAGCGATGGGGGGGAGGGGGGGGAATGTGTGGACAATATGTCATCAAAATCATATATGCCAGAGTGACTAAAATGATAATCATTAAGGTCATATTATTATTATTTCTTTCCTTCTCTCTTTTCGTCTATTTGAATGTATGAAATTGATATAGTCATAATGATGTGACAAAAAACGAGAAAATCCACACATGATCTGTCGTCTCTTCACTCAGAGTAAACCGAAGATAATGAACTTTATGTACACATCATCCTCTCCTAAATAAAAGAAGCCAAAAAATCTTCCATCGCGGACTCATTACGTGATTGTGAGGCACGACGACAGACCAGAGCAGGTCCTGTCATTGGACTTTGTTAACCCGGCCATAATGAAGAGGCTTGATGGTCGCCGTGATATTATCCGCGATCCCCGAGGAACTTTTTAAATGCTGTTTCCAGAGAGGGTGGAACTCAAGGGAGGGGTGGGTGGGGTTAGATTGTTTGTGTGTGTGTGGGTGTGTTGTGTGTGTGATTGGGTGAGTGTGTGTGTGGGGGGGGGGGTGAGTGTGTGATTGGGTGAGTGTGTGTGTGTGTGGATGAGTGTGTGTGTGGGTGAGTGTGTGATTGGGTGAGTGTGTGTGTGTGTGTGTGTGTGTGTGGGTGAGTGTATGATTGGGTGAGTGTGTGTGTGTGTGGATGAGTGTGTGTGTGTGAGTGTGTGATTGGGTGTGTGTGTGTGCGTGTGTGTGTGTGTGTGTGGGTGAGTGTATGATTGGGTGTGTGTGTGTGTGTGTGTGTGTGTGATTTTTCTTCTCAAAAGGATTACTACTCCCGTTGATGTCAATTATTTTCGAAACAACATTGTGTAACATGACATTATTGTCTCCCCTTGTGGCCTTTCCCATGAAATAAGAAATAGTGATGTTCCTCTAAAAATGTCGAACCCTTTTAAGTGTAATCTTATTTCCTCAGCCCACTTGAAGTAAAATGTCTTAGAATATTTCCACATAGAAGTTTTCAAACCTTGTAGAAATGGTAGCAAAAAACAAATATATAATAATGTTCTTGCTCTTTCTCTTTATTAGGTATGAATGCGTGTAAACATGAGACCATAATGTAGAAATTGATATGTATAGGATAATAAGATAGATTACGAAAGACTGAGAGAAAGAAATCCGAAATTCAACATGGAGCAAATACAAAAGCAAGCAAGCGAGAAATGAAAGATTATACAAAAGAGGAGAAACTAACAGAAAAAAAATTAACCAAAATAAGAATAAGTCAAATAAAACCAAAATACTTTCAAATAGATGGAAAGAGAGAGAATGAAAAGAATGCTAATATCTCAATCAGGGAGGCGATTGCTCTGCCCAACGTCCTGAAATTGGTCTGGGAACCGGGAATGTTTGGTCACGTGACTAACCGAGTCTCGTGGGAGAGTCACGTGACACCGGAGGGAATCAGCTGATTACAAGCAGGGAAAGACTTTTTTTTTTTTTTTTTTCCTTTTTTTGCGCTTTTTGTGTGTGTGTAGGTGGGGGGGGGTTGTTCTTCTCCTCCCATGCATTGGTTTTCAAACATGATTTTCGAATATGACACTTTTCAATAATCTATTTCAGCATAATCATTATCATCATGATTTATGGGTACATTCACCATTTTCATTCTGTTGATTGATGATTCGGTTTTGCGTCACAAAGTCTCTCGCAGGACATCATGCTTGTCAGTGACAGATTGTTATTATGAGTGGCTGACGGTCCTTACCTCAGACCTTGAGCTCTTTCTTTATGTTTATGATTATGATGATGGTAATATTATGGTGATGATAATGATGATATTGTGGTGATGATAGTGATGATATTATGGTGATGATAATGATGATATTATGGTGATGATAGTGATGATATTATGGGGATAGTGATAATATTATGGTGATGATAGTAATAATATTATTGTGATGGTAATGATTATATTATGGTGATGATGATGATATTATGGTGATGATAATGATGATATTATGGTGATGATAGTGATGATATTATGGGGATAGTGATAATATTATGGTGATGATAATGATATTATGGTGATGATAGTGATAATATTATGGTGATGATAATGATGATATTATGGTGATGATGATGATGATATTATGGTGATGATAATGATGATATTATGGTGATGATAATGATGATATTATGGTGATGATAATGATGATATTATGGTGATGATGATGATGATATTATGGTGATGATAATGATGATATTATGGTGATGATAATGATGATATTATGGGGATAATAATGATAATATGGTGATGATAGTGATAATATTATGGTGATGATGATGATGATATTATGGTGATGATAATGATGATATTATGGTGATGATAGTGATGATATTATGGGGATGATAATGGTGATATTATGGTGATGATAGTGATAATATTATGGTGATGATAATGATGATATTATGGTGATGATAATGATGATATTATGATGATAATAATGATATTATGGTAAGGATAGTGATGATATTATGGTGATGATAATGATGATATTATGGTGATGATAATGATGATATTATGGTGATGATAATGATTATATTATGGTGATGGATGATGATATTATGGTGATGATAATGATGATATTATGGTGATGATAATGATGATATGATGGTGATGATAACGATAGTTATTATAATAGCGACAGGAATAGTAATGATGATAATAAAATTGTAGAAAGAATAGAAAATGGGAATGATGATGGTAAAAATAATCTTGATGAGGATGATAAATATTACAAAAATAATGATGATAAAAACAGTACTAATTATGATAACAAAGATGATAATGATGATATTGATGATGATTGCAATAATAGCAAAAAGGATGATGATGAAAGCAATACTTATGATAATAAAGATAATGAGGATAATAATGGAAGTGTTGATTATATTAATGATAATTAATATTATTATAATCATTGTTATTATCATTATCATTATTATTGTTATCACTATTGTTATTATTATAATCATCGTCATGATCACTATTAATATTATTTATGTTATCGTCATTACTAATATCATTATTATTGTTATCAACGTTATCATTATCATTTTATCATCATTATCATAATTATTATCAATATAGTTGTTATCTGTATCATTGTTATTACTATCATGACAATGGTAATGATAATAGTAATAATTATTATCATTATAATTATTATTACTGTTGTTGTTTTTTGTTGCTGTTGTTGTTATCATTATTGTCATCATCATTATCATTACCATAACTATAATAATAATATGATGGTGATAATGATAATGATAATAATTATATCAATAACAATGATAGTAATGACAATGATGATAATGATGATAATAATAGTTATAATAATGATAATAATAATGGCAATGAGAAAAATCAATGATAATGATAACAATTATAATAAAGATACACATACACCTAAACATAACCAGCTGAACGTAATCATTTCGCCAAATACAGTGGTCTTTGTTATGTATATATATTTGCGTGTGCGTGTTTGCGTGCGTGTGTGTGGTGTGATAATTTGCGTATGTATCAATCCCTAATGTTCGCTTAATCGTCACCTACTCTATTGATAAAGAATGATAAGAATAACTCCCGAAATGGCAACAGCAGCAGTAGTCCAGTTTACAATATTTTTCTATGATTTTCTGAGGTTTCATGTCATTGCTATCCCTCCTTTGTAATGAGGTCATGGCGTGTGACCTTTATGATGGCTCTTGGTCACGGCTGCATATCGAATTACGAGCAGGACACGATTTTCGCTTTGTGTGGGACTTAATCCCCTTTTCGTCAGCTGTCTTTACTCCTCTGTCTGTCAGTTAAGCCGTTTATCTCTGATTGGTACGGATATGTGTGTGTGTGTGTGTGAATATATAAATGTGTGTTAATATATAATAAATATATATATATATATATATATATATATATATATATATATATATATATATATATATATGTATGTTTATATATATATATATATATATATATATATATATATATATATATATATATATATATATGTATGTATATATATATATATGTATATATATATATATATATATATATATATATATGTATATATATATATATATATATATATATATATATATTATATATATACATACATGTATATATATACATATATTGTGTGTGTGTGTGTGTGTGTGCTGGCTTAGGGCTCTAAACTTATGTCTACACAACTAATACTGAAGGCTATATTTATCTTCATCGCTAAAAAGAAAGTAAATTACAAGCAAATATTTCTAGCTTCATCGCGTACACCACGTTCCATATTGGAGAATGAATCCCAATGATAATTAATCAAAATCATTTATAACAAAACAGCTGTTTGCCCCAGCTGCCGTGGTGACAAAAAATCCATCAATAACTGTTAAGGGGAAGGACAATGTATCATTCTTCATCCACTATTTTTTGCATTATAAGTGCGCCAAACGTACCTTGACTTCAATGATCCATTAACATGATGTATCAGGAAATTCTGATGATTTAAGGGAGGATATATTCGCTCCCTGCATGTGCCTTCATGATTTAAGCATGGGCCATATTTTCCTTAACACATGTATGCTACAGGTGTGAGATAATGAAGTCTCGTTCATTCGGTGTCGGTTCGGTTGCGAGTCAATTGGGTATACTTATTTCAACTTGTTTTAATGGTTATTCTTCGTACGCTTATGATACTTGCATTGAGTCAAGCATGGGTAATAATTTTCCTTAGCATATGTGTTGCTGCAGGTGTGAGATCCGTTGTTTCGGGAACTTGAATGAAAGAGCTGATTAAAGTCAAGCAACGTGATGGGATGAGACACCGATACGGATTCCTTGTCCTTCATTCATACGTTCGGAGACACACATAACACATTTGGAGAGATACTTCAATAACACGCACACATACATACCCTGAAACACTCACACATACACACACACACACACACACACATATATATAT
>BOPN01006324.1:45000-52500 GCA_017312705.2 Penaeus japonicus
TGTGTGTGTGTGTGTGTGTGTGTGTGTGTGTGTGTGTGTGTGTGTGTGTGTGTGTGTGTGTGTGTGTGTGTGTGTGGTGTATGTATATATATATATATATATATATATATATATATATATATATATATATACATATATGTATATATATATATATATATATATATATATATATATATATATATATATATATATATACATACATATATATATATATATATATATATATATATATATATATATATATATATATATATATATACATACATACATACATATATACATATATATATATATATATATATATATATATATATATATATATATATATGTGCGAGTGTGTATGTGTGTGTGTGTGTGTGTGTGTAGCACTAATTAGGTTTAGTTATTATGGTCCATTTATCATACCAGTTTCATTAGTAATAATAGTGAATAGTAATAAAAAATGATAGTTGCAATTGCTGTACGTTTTTACTGAAAAAGTTATAAATTCAAGTGACAACAGTGATGTTTGTAATGATGATGATGACGAATAGGGATGACAATATCATCATCATATCATAATCACTATTATTATCATTGTTGTTTCTATTTATCATGATCATCATCGTCATTAGCATTGCCATTATCTTTTTTTAGCATTATTATTATCATCATAATCATTATCAGTGGTATTATTATCATTATTATTACAATTATCATTATTACCGTTATCATCACTTGCAATTCTATCATTCCTAATGGTGATAGTAATTATTATAATCATAATAATACTAGTATCCTTATTAATGACAAAACTGATTATGAAGATATTAATGATGATAACAATAGTAATAATGATGATTGAAATAATAACAATAATGTTGAGGATAATGATTAGTCAATTATTATTATTGCTACAACTAATGATAATGATAATGATAATGATGAGAGCGTTGATGATGATAAAGAAATGATAATCATAAAAATGATCATAATTAGGACATCAATAGTAATAAAAATAACAATGATGATAATAGTAATAATGAGGATAATAAGTATAATGCTAACAATAACAATAATGACAATAACTGGATAGCAAATAGCTGAGAAGTAATAGTTATGTCATAATTCATAGACTGAATAAATAGCATTAAAACAACATATCAAATGCTAACAAAGATAATTATTATGATAGTGAAGTGAAGAAGATAGTGATGGGGACACTAATATTGAGGATAATGATAAAGTTGACTAGAGGATGGCATCTTAAAAGAAACAGATTAATCGAATCGTAATATCCATTGCAACAATGATTGTGACAATGATAATCATAATAAGGATACAGTTGATAGTAATAATGACTACAATGATGATGATGATAAAGTCGACCGTAATAGTGATTACAATGATAACAACATTGATAGCAACAATGATGATAATTATCGAAACAAAACGATACACATACAACGATATCAAATGGAAATCATAATGTTCATAGTAATGACAATAAGATATACTACAAATACGAATAGACATAATACGAATCGACGAATTAACGATGAAATATGATTGATGTTAATAACGCTAAGTGCAGTACTCCATGTTGACAAAGGCGGTAGATTAATGCATATGTAATTCAATCTCAAACGAAACCGGTCTCAGGACACGCAATTTGATACGTAAGAGGAAGCCTTATGATTCTAAGTATTATTGGAAACGACCATTTTAAGGAGTTTCCTATCTTGTGTCTTATGCCCGAGCTATTTTTTGACATATATTTTGTGTTGTGGAAACGACAGAAAGGAGCCCTATAAAACCGCACACGAATGCCATATGTCACATTCAAATCACTTACTGTCCTATACTGTATGTTATACTATTGATATCTCAGCTTTAACGGGGTTTTATAAAGAACACTACTTTTATGCGTTGAACTATATCTCATCAGAACGGCATTTTATCAGAATCAAACAAATATTATTGCATGGGGGTTGCTTTGTAACTAGCCGACGGGATGCATTGATCTTACTATCCACATATGTGTATACATGCATGCGTTTCACACACAATTATTTACTGAGGACGAGCTCTATTCTGAAAATAATTAGTCGGCAATCGCAATCACGTATGGCAAATAAAGCAGAGCAAAATTCTAGTCTGTGATAATACTCATACCTGTGTCTTGTCACGTGGTTTTGGTAACTTTATTATTTTTAAGTTTGTATTGATTATGAAATATTTATATATACCTAAAGATAATGATAGACAACGTTTACGAATAAGAGATTCATTATGTTTTGCTGCATGTCTTTTATTGTGATGAGAGCAGAAATGTTTAAATATAATGTTTAATTGCCCCACATACTCTACGGATAAACATCATCCCATTTTATAGTTTGGATATGTACCTTCTAACAGTTTTAGCTAGAATTTCTAACATAATTAGAACCTCCAACACAGAGGACTTGATTGATATAATAAACACTCAAACATCTGAAAGCTGTAGCATAAAGCATTATGATCAATTTTTACAGGACAATTTAGCCTATGGATCAGATGAGATAAGAACTAAACAATGTGACAATTTTGACTGTAAGAATTAGACTTGGATACAGACCATGTTGGAAATTCAGTGCAACATGTAAAGTAGAAGATACCAAAGGAAGACCAGCATACACTTGTGTATTGTTCAGACCACCAAATATGAGGCACGCAGAGCTATGTCACCAGTAATCATCATCTGACGTACCAGAAGATACGCTTACCTTATAGCCCAAATTCGGAATGTAATACTATATTATGACCATACATCAGGTCCAACAATGCATATCAACACCTTAGCAGAGATTGCTTGGATGCCAAATGGATAGGGCTATGTGATTGCATTTTTTCAAACGATATACTAGATGATATAATCATGTTAAAATCTAAATTTGTAAAGTAACATTACATCAAATGTATCAAAGCTTGCTCACACCTGTGTAGTTAGCCAAGATGGTAAATAAACGACTAAACTAACTAACCGAGCACATCACCTTGACACTTTTAACAACTGTATTCAAATGCTATACGACTCGTATTGGTAAAATTACAACTGAACTTTTGGCCCACGCCATGCTGTATCCTTTAGTCAGCGGTAAAGAACGCCAGTACATTAACCCGTAAGTTTAGAAGGGTAAAGTTCGTTGTCATTGAATGAATGTAGAATAAGAATTCAAATGTAGTTTCATTCTACTACGAGTTTGGTGGTATAATAGCCAGTTAAAGCATATTCTTATCATATTATTTATCATCGTTTTGCACCAATATGCAACGGTTGAAATTATTACTGAAAATGCTTGAGGAACCGCAGTGCACTCCACTAATGCCCGAAGTTCGTTAAAAACAAATGTGGGGGAAATGTTGAATAGGCTTTTTACAATCACATAAAATCAAAATATCATTTCACCTATATTGGAATACATAGGGTATGAATCTATGATTTATTTCTTAAAGTGCTTAGTCACAAAACATACATATATAAATAATAACATCATGAACCGAGCATGTAATATATCATGAAATACGCAAAATTAGATTCTTTGAGCTTATGTTCGAGGATATGTAGTCAGCTTTCGATCTCTAAGCAAACAGTCTGCGGTGGTCTTTTTTAGTAGTACATCAAAATATATTAAAAGTATATGTTAGGATCTAAAACGATTTGTTTTACTAAAAAAAAATATATATAAAACATTTGCAGATCTGCGCTAAAATGATGGGTAGTACACTGCGTACTCGCCTTGTTTACCTTCAACAAGACGAAGTAAGGCGTTTCCTATGTCATAGAGACTGGGTACGAAATGGGGCGATGGATTCCGTAGGCTCCTCTCGGGCTGCTTCTCGGCATAGAGTTTTACGTCTGATGTATAGGAATGTTGACACGTAAAGCGAGAATTCTGTATTGTGGAAATGAACCGAGCTATATACCTATATCTATATTGCCAGTCAGCCTTAACATGAAATCCAGCGTCAGAAGTGGTGGCTGCACTGGCGGCATACCTCTTAAAAATAACTGAAATATTAATAGAAGACATTGGCCGTTGGGAGACCAGCATCCACTCCAACCAAGAAAGAGAAGCTTTCGTAGCAAGTCACCTATGTATGGCAATATATGCATGATTCCCAGACTATGATCTCTTGTGCCTTCAACATTTTAAGAATTAAAAAAAAAAAAGAAACTCGTAAAAGTCACGCCAAAAAAGAAAGCTAGAAAATGATCAGAATCAACGTTCATGCACTTAGTTTGTCTTATCTTGATACAAGTAATAAAGATTTGAGTTAGTTACAGAATGCCTCTCTTGCTTTCGATCCCAAGCTTAAAAAAAAAAAAAAAAAAAAAAAAAAAAAAAAAAAAAAAAAAAAAAAAAAAAAAAAAAAAAAAAAAAAACACTTGCCTTATCTTCGGTTCTCTGACGTGTCCCTCTCGCTGAGTGACACGTTACACTGTCCCTTGATCAGATATCTTCACTAGTCAGTTATTCTGACAGTAAGGTTATTTATCAATGTACTGTATACCATAAGCAAATATAAGAAATAACTAATGAAATTATCATAAAATTTATTATGATAAATCGGCATCAGATTTAACATACACGTTCAGATGGCGACCTTTAATCATCGACTCAACGACCTTGATTTTAGCACGTAGTAAAAGGGGAAGGGGGGTGGGGGGTGGAGGGTAGCGTGGACCAGGGGTGGGGAGGTTGGGGTAAGGGGTGATGGGGACCTGGCACTAAAAAACAACGAGGATTGTGAACATGAGAAAGGAACTCAACTTGCCATCTATTTACGAAAGAATATCATACATCAATACTATTTTTAAAGTCAAAGCAATTAAAGAACCCTTCTATAATACAGAGTTCCAGAGGCAACTTAAATATAAGATAGTGAATTCATCTTTGCATAGCAGTGCCGAGTCGCCCTCAAATTCATGGTTGCAAACGACATACAAATCCATACACCAATTAAATATGTCCTTGAGTAGGTTCCCATATGGACGTTCTCTTCCACCATGGAAAATGTCGACATTGAACGTATTTTATACTGATGTCCCTAAAAAAGACACAGTTCCACCAGCTGTACTTAAGCAACACACCCTTGCAACCATTAATGAGCATCTTGAAACTCTGAATATTGACTATGAATGTTACACTGATGGATCCCTACAGTCTGGAAGTAGAGCAGGATGTGCTTATGTTGTATATAAAAACAATATTTTGCAGCACCAAGATTGTAGGAGGGTTCATGACTGGGCGAGCACTACGCAAACTGAGTTGGCAGGAATACTCATAGCCACAGACTTTCTGTTAACTCAAGGCTCAGGAGTAATTTTCTGCGACTCGCAGAGTGCTCTCCAGACTCTGAACACCCTTGATAAAGGTGCTGGAAATATCGTAAATGATATAAGAATAAATGTACATCGCG
This sequence comes from Penaeus japonicus, assembly GCA_017312705.2. Taxonomy (NCBI): domain Eukaryota; kingdom Metazoa; phylum Arthropoda; class Malacostraca; order Decapoda; family Penaeidae; genus Penaeus; species Penaeus japonicus. The sequence goes on from BOPN01006324.1 coordinate 50,443, forward strand.
CCAAGGAACGGGGACATGCTATACATTTTGTGTGGATACCATCGCATGTTGGAATCGCTAAACATGATCATGCTGATCGCTTAGCGAGGGCAGGATGTGATAAGCAAATTGTGGATATAGACTTTGGCATACCTCTTGCTAGGATCTCACACATAATAAGAACCTCCAATAGGGAGGACTTGATGGAGCTAACAAACTCTCAAAGACCTGAAAGCTGTAGCATAAAACATTTTGACCAGTTCTCGCAGGAGAGATTCATTTATGGGTCATACAAGACAAGAACAAGACAATGTGATATTGTGACTGCAAGAATTAGACTTGGATACAGAATGTATTGGCAGGTCAGTTCAGAATGCAATGTAGAAAAAACTAAATGCAGACTTTGCAACGAAGAGTATAAACGAACACTTGAACATTACATTTCAGAGTGCCATATGATACAACCTTTCAGACCACCTAGCATGAGGTACGCAGAGTTATGTAATTATTTCATAACATCAACTGTACTAGAAGATGTAATTATGCTATATCCGAAATTCGGTATATGATACCCTATTATAACATTTATCTAATGTCTATTCACGTTGATATACTATAGAATATAATCATGTTATTACCTTAATTTGTAATACAATGTTAGCAACAATGTCATGACGACATAAATGTATCAAAGCTTGCCCATGCCTGTGCAGTTAGCCAGGGTGGTAAATAAAGATCTAATCTAATCTAATCTAATCTGGATATGTACCTTCTAACAGTTTTAGCTAGAATTTCTAACATAATTAGAACCTCAAACACAGAGGACTTGATTGATATAATAAACAGTCAAACATCTGAAAGCTGTAGCATAAAGCATTATGATCAATTTTCACAGGACAATTTTGTCTATGGATCATATAAGATAAGAACTAAACAATGTGACAATTTTGACTGTAAGAATTAGACTTGGATACAGACCATGTTGGAAATCCAGTGCAACATGTAAAGTGGAAGATACCAAAGGAAGACCAGCATACACTTGTGTATTGTTCAGACCACCAAATATGAGGCACGCAGAGCTATGTCACCAGTAATCATCATCTGACGTACCGGAAGATACGCTTACCTTAGAGCCCAAATTCGGAATGTAATACTATATTATGACCATACATCAGGTCCAACAATGCATGTCAACACCTTAGCAGAGATTGCTTGGGTGCCAAATGGATAGGGCTATGTGATTGCATTTTTTCAAACGATATACTAGATGATATAATCATGTTAAAATCTAAATTTGTAAAGTAGCATTACATCAAATGTATCAAAGCTTGCTCAAACCTGTGTAGTTAGCCAAGATGGTAAATAAACGACTAAACTAACTAACCGAGCACATCACCTTGACACTTTTAACAACTGTATTCAAATGCTATATTGATGGATCTTTACATTCTGAAGGCACATTATGTTGCATTTGCGTTGCGTATGGTAATGATAGTTTGCACCATCAACCAATGTTACGTTCACATGACCACCATCGACCAAGAGATAATCGAAGGGAAAATAAAATCTGATTCCATCACGCAAATTCAGGTATTTGAGACAGCATAATGTAACACATAAATTACGGTCCGTATTTGCTTTTCTGACTTGAATCTTGTGCTTCCTGATTGGCCCTTCGTACTCCCCATACATCTGCTCATCAAGGGTTTCCGAAGTGGATTCAGAATCAGGACCGTGGCGACTTTTTGGTTGCCTTCCTCCGTGGCATCTTGAGTGCCTTCCTCTTTCATCTTCGTCTCCTCCTTCGGGATTGTGGGAACTACTTTGTTTTCCTCCTTCGGCATTGTCTGCTTCGTGGGCAGTGAGAATCAGAAGTCCCGGGCCTACAGAGTTGCCATCATAAATATCACTACCATCACCATACCAATACCACAGGAACATCAATGACAGCCATGGCACCAATAACAACAACAATGCAATCCAACAGACACTCATACAAGTCGTCCATACCGTAACCTCGAGGTCGCTGACGGGGAGCTGGGCGAAGGGAATGGCGTAGGGCGAGTAAAAAGACTTTCC
>BOPN01006324.1:65000-72500 GCA_017312705.2 Penaeus japonicus
AGAATTTACGTTTTATCATGCAACATTTATAACATCACTATTGTCTTTTCTTTGTCGATGATATGAATATGCTATATTACATATAAATATCCTGCATCTTGCCAAGGATTAGGGGTAAAGAGGGAGATAATAGATATTAGAGGAGCGAAATGAGAGTAAGATACAAATAAAAAAGTTGATGTAATTTCCTTACGTTCGTTCACCCACAGCCGAATGACGAGAGAGCACGATTACCTGTCATGGTATTCATTCACGGTGGCGCATATTTCTCAGGAGGGGCAGAGGAATACCCTCCTCATGCCCTGCTCAACCATGAGGTCGTTTTAGTCGTCATTCAGTATCGTCTCGGCCTCCTAGGTAGGTCATTTATCTGGAAAATGCATGAGTTGTGTGTGTGATGCGTAGGGTGTTAGTAGGCTGGATTTCTGTTTACTTCTGTTCAGAGGTATTTGGTATTTTTTCCTTGAGGTAGGAGCTTCTGTCCTCAGTATCTCTTCTTTTGATTGATGGTGCTCGTGTCGCTAATAGCCTTTCTCCGAGCGGATGTCTTGGTCATTATGTCTCAGCGTGTCCCTCCCTTTGCAAGGCTTCCTCTCCACCGAGGACGACGTGGCTCCAGGCAACCAGGGCCTGAGGGACCAGGTGCTCGCCCTCCGCTGGGTGCAGGACAACATTCACCACTTCGGCGGCGATTCCCTACAGGTGACCCTCTTCGGCGAAAGCGCGGGTGCAGGATCTATCCACCTGTTGATGCTGTCGCCTTACGTGCTGGGTGAGACGCGGACTTTTACTGAAAGAAAGAGAGAGAGAATGAAGGCACAACTGAAAAATGAAAAGCAGTTATATTTCCCTTACCATTAATAATTCAACCTGAACACCAATCTTTACAGGGTTGTTTCATCGAGTGATTTTGCAATCCGGCTCGGCTCTCTGCCCTTGGTCGCTTGGCGGAGCCCACCTGGAAGTTGCTCAATACATTGCCGGGGTTTTCAATTGCTCTACGGACCAGGGAAGTGAGGAGATCATACGCTGTCTCCAAGGCATCGACACCGAGAGGCTGGTCTCCACCCACTCTCACTTATTTGTAAGATCTTTCGGATGATTTACGCTTATCCACCTTTTATTCTACTAGGGCCAAAAAGTCTGCAAAATAGCACAATATACCACGTTATTGATTACAAGGAAGCAGTCATAGCTATTCAAGTCAAATCAATACATTTTCCATGTGATACCTATGGCTCCCCAATGGATAGACACACAATAACCAAACACCTTAAAGCCTTGGGACCATTTCTTAGTTGCTAGGCGCAAGAACAGACATCATATATATATATATATATATATATATATATATATATATATATATATATATATATATATGGGGGGCTCAAAATGAATGGAAGGGGAGAAATAACGCGAAATGAAACAGAATTTGAAGTTGTTGACAACACTTATCGTTCTCCCCAGCTTTGGCTACATCTAATATAACAGCCAAGTTTTCAACCCAACTTCTCTTTCTAAATAAAAGAAGGTTGATCAAGTCTATTTTTAAGACTGAACCAGGCGTCGTTAGAAATAGTTTTAAAATAATATCAAACCCATTAAGAGTCTTTTCTCACATTGACAAATATTTTCATTGCTTATGAGGCCGTTGGCATAATATCAAATTTACAGCTCAATAAATCACAACACAGCAAGGCTCGACCCTTCACAGATGTGACTTATGCTTCCTCTCCGTAACAGATGTGGTACATATTCCCCCTCCTGCTGGGACCTCGCGTTGACGGCTCCTTCTTGCCGCACGACCCTGAGAAGCTGCTTAAGGAGTCGAGGCACAAAAAGATCGACATCATCACTGGAGTAACGAAAGACGAAGGGGCGCTCCTCACCCTCCGTAAGTAACTCTTTTGGAATCGCTTTATTTCACCGTGTAAAAGTGACCCAAATCACCATAGCAGATGAAAGAAATCACCTCATGATGTGAAATGACGTAGCCTTCACTGCGCACTCCAGCCCTGTTCGGCAACGAGGCACTTCGCTCTTCCCTGCGCTTCAACTTCGAGGAGGCGGCGCCGGTGGCCCTGGAATTCTGCGAGGGCGACATCTCGCCCTTGAACCAGACGCTGCTCATCTTCGACCGCTACCTCGGGGGCATCAACTTCAACGTTGAGGATGCAGAGAACGTCAAGAATGTATGTGTGTGCATATTTTTGTGAATGTGAAGTTAAAGCGACGTGTTTCTATATACAAGAACGGATTTGTTGCACGGGAGTGAAGTTTTCGCTTCCCTCATTCTAGATGTTCGGTGATCGGCATTTCAGCATCTGCCACGACCTGACGTCCATCCTTCACGACCGCAACAGCGCCCGTTTGAAGAAAAAGGTCTTCAGGTATGAGCTGAATCACCGAGGGAAGAGATCCATCGGAGATTTCTTCAGCCTCGATTTCAGCAAAGAATGTAAAGATCAAAATCTCACTGTCTTCTCTAATTTTTGTTTTAAGAACGAAAAGAAAACACGGACACTAAAACAATAAGAAAATAATCGTTGTTATAATACTTGAAAAGGGCTTGATTACAAAGTATACTTAAAAATATGACTTTTAGATATTCAAGTGGCAAACTTTTCCACAAATTTGAAGAAACTATAGGTAGGATTTGCCTTTCAGGGGTGTCTCATGAAGACGACCTCTTCTACCTTTTCGAAGGAGGTCCGATGTTTGCCCCGCTGGAGGATGAGGACGACCTTAGAGTCAGGGATATCATGACGACTCTCTGGACCAACTTCGCCACTAAGGGGTAGGGACTCTCCCTCTTAACTATGTTATTCTTAACATGGTTTGTAAAGGAGTCATATTGGTATCCATAATAGGCTAACACTTAGAACATTATAGCTATCACTCGACAGACAGCTTACTTTGTGATTATTAGATTCTCAAAACTCTCTCCGCTGTACGGAAGAGATCTCGATGTAAGAATCCCTTCTCCTCTCAGAGACCCGACTCCCGACGATAGCCTGGGATTCAAGTGGGAACCGATGACGGACGGTAAGCTGAACCACCTTGCCATCACACTGACTCCCACCATGGAGAATGACACTCGTGAGGAGGTGAGTTGCGGGATGGGAGATTATTGTCATTCTCCCTTTCCCTTTCATATTTCTTTACGACTTCCATCCTTTCCTTCTTTGTTTTGCTTCTCTTTTATGAGTCAGTGATTGCTTGTTTACAGTGTCCTTCTTCTTACGTCTGCAGGCCCGGGACTTCTGGTTCTCGCTGCCCATGAAGCAGAACTTGATCCTCCACCCTGAGAAGGTCAAGAACCTGCAGACAGTGCCGAACGAGGTCCCTGCAGAGGAACCGCAGAAGGAGGAAGACAAAGTAGTTCCCGCAAGCCCAGAAGAAGGAGACGCCCCAGAGGCGACGCCGAAAGAGGAAAGTACTCACGAGACCACAGAGGAACAAGATGGCGCCGAGTCAGACGCCACCTCGGAAACCTCCGAAGAGGAGTCTGCTGAGCAGAAGTCCGGAGAAGAGGCAAGCCAAGAGGACCAAATTGAGGCGCCTGACACAAGTCAGAACAGCAAAGACGAACTGTAATTTCTTTGTGCTGCTTTGAATCTAAACAATAGAGAAGTGTCTGATCTTCCGTTTAGGTTTCATTTCCTTTCGAATGCCTTTTGACCAATTTCAGCCATGTGAATAAACGTTTTTGTTGTATTTGTTTTAATATTATTTTGTGTCACCCTTCGAAGATTATATACGTTTATCAATGAATTCTGTGCACTGTGGCCAGGAATGTGCAAGTGGCACTGGATGGGAAAACAGTTGGAGTTGAATGCTGTATTTTCTAGGTCAGCATGCCTTATCACATAAACGTGATTTACTTATTTGCTATTTTCATTGATTTATATTTTTTCGACGAGGTAATGAAAGTAAATCGGGTTTTACATCTTCGCAAACAACCGAGGCGAATTTTAACTTTGATTCATTGATAAACAGCTATCGACTCGGCCAATCACCACCATCATACCCAATTCCGTTCCATTTATGGTCAAATGACTTGTTGCTGCCATTCTGTATGTGGCTGTTGAGGGACAAATGACCTCGAAAGCAGGAAGTTATCTCTGAAACGAATACTCGTGGACCACCAAGTATAAACAAGTGTAAAAGAATATTTCACTCCAGTCTTGGCCCCGCAACCCACGGCATTGAAGGTGATAGCGATGAGCCGTCGTTCAAATGAAAGTAAAAGCAAAACGATTTTGCACCACATTTCTTGGCTAAAGATTATTTATAGTATTGAAAGTTGAAAGCATCTTAGTTCATCAGCCTAATACAGAAGACATATACAAACTCACGGAAAATTAATGTGATTGTAGGACAAGATTTAAGACATTCGATGTAACATGAATCCATCTGGTCAGACTGCCTCAGTTACAGCTTTTAGATCCTTTAGCAATCGCAAGTTCAGCCATTAGAGGTACTCTAGAGTCAAAGCCTGAAACATGATGACCTTGGTAATCCATTCTGGCATATTTTACAACATTTACAGTGTTCATATCGAGGGGCCGGCGAGCGGACTCCTAGCCTTGAGTTAACCAAATACTGTGGCTAATAGTAATTCAGCCTATTTAGTCTGATTAGATCTTGACCAGTTGTGACCTTTAATGTAACCTCGGTGCTACGTATTACTACAGCCTAGCTGGTTTCACAATGCAAGCGTTCATATATTTTGTTCAGTTTCAAGCTGATCACTGATTTTGGATTAGATTAGATCTTTATTTACCACCCTGGCTAACTGCACAGGCATGGGCAAGCTTTGATACATTTATGTAGTCATGACATTGTTGCTAACATTGTATTACAAATTAAGGTAATAACATGATTATATTCTATAGTATATCAACGTGAATAGACATTGGATAAATGTTATAATAGGGTATCATATACCGAATTTCGGATATAGCATAATTACATCTTCTAGTACAGTTGATGTTATGAAATAATTACATAACTCTGCGTACCTCATGCTAGGTGGTCTGAAAGGTTGTATCATATGGCACTCTGAAATGTAATGTTCAAGTGTTCGTTTATACTCTTCGTTGCAAAGTCTGCATTTAGTTTCTTCTACATTGCATTCTGAACTGACCTGCCAATACATTCTGTATCCAAGTCTAATTCTTGCAGTCACAATATCACATTGTCTTGTTCTTGTCTTGTATGACCCATAAATGAATCTCTCCTGCGAGAACTGGTCAAAATGTTTTATGCTACAGCTTTCAGGTCTTTGAGAGTTTGTTAGCTCCATCAAGTCCTCCCTATTGGAGGTTCTTATTATGTGTGAGATCCTAGCAAGAGGTATGCCAAAGTCTATATCCACAATTTGCTTATCACATCCTGCCCTCGCTAGGCGATCAGCATGATCATGTTTAGCGATTCCAACATGCGATGGTATCCACACAAAATGTATAGCATGTCCCCGTTCCTTGGCGCGATGTACATTTATTCTTATATCATTTACGATATTTCCAGCACCTTTATCAAGGGTGTTCAGAGTCTGGAGAGCACTCTGCGAGTCGCAGAAAATTACTCCTGAGCCTTGAGTTAACAGAAAGTCTGTGGCTATGAGTATTCCTGCCAACTCAGTTTGCGTAGTGCTCGCCCAGTCATGAACCCTCCTACAATCTTGGTGCTGCAAAATATTGTTTTTATATACAACATAAGCACATCCTGCTCTACTTCCAGACTGTAGGGATCCATCAGTGTAACATTCATAGTCAATATTCAGAGTTTCAAGATGCTCATTAATGGTTGCAAGGGTGTGTTGCTTAAGTACAGCTGGCGAAACTGTGTCTTTTTTAGGGACATCAGTATAAAATACGTTCAATGTCGACATTTTCCATGGTGGAATAGAACGTCCATATGGGAACCTACTCAAGGACATATTTAATTGGTGTATGGATTTGTATGTCATTTGCAACCATGAATTTGAGGGCGACTCGGCACTGCTATGCAAAGATGGATTCACTATCTTATATTTAAGTTGCCTCTGGAACTCTGTATTATAGAAGGGTTCTTTAATTGCTTTGACACCAAAAATAGTATTGATGTATGATATTCTTTCGTAAATAGATGGCAAGTTGAGTTCCTTTCTCATGTTCACAATCCTCGTTGTTTTAGGAGCACCGAGAATGATCCTCATGGCTGCGTTCTGTACAATTTCTAGACAAGTTAACTCTGATTCCCTAAATGATACAAGGTGTAAGGCATGGTAATCTACGACTGACCGTATATATGATGAGTAAGAGTCTTGCAATGTTAACATTGACACCATGTTCTCTGCCAACAAGAGTCTTGAGTGGCTTCAGCCGCTCCCACAGTCTTTTCTTTAAGTTCATAATGAGTTCTGTGTCGTTAACAGTCACCCCGAGATACTTGTACTTGTGGCAAAGATCTAGCTCAATGTCATCTATATGAAAGTTTGGCAGTGGGATTGTAAGAGGATTGAGTGCCTTGGTTTTTTCAACTGAGATTATCAAACCGCACTCAGTAGCTTTTGTGGACAGTACATTAAGAATCTTTTGCATTCTATCCTCGGATGAGGATTTAATGCAGATGTCATCAGCATCATAAATAATGGAATCACTGCCCTCAAGTGGTATATTGCTTAGTAGTCTGTGTATTATTATGTTGAATAGCATGGGCCTAAGTACGCCCCCCTGAGGTGTGCCAAGCTCAAACATTTTAGAGTATGAACTTTTGATTCCCCTGAAGAGAACATGAGCTGATCGGTTTAATAAATACATTTGAATCCACGTTAAAAGTTTACCTTGAATACCAAAGCTAACCAGTTGCTCAAGGATGAGGTCTCTGTTTGCAATATCAAAGGCAGATTTAAGATCGAGAAATACAGTTTGCATGCCTTGCTGAGAATTTGTCAAGTACTCTGCAAAGCAGTGCTGAGTGCTACGTCCTGGGAGGAATCCATACAGTCTTGGAGTTAACTTGGCATGTATGCGATACATGAGTCTGCTCAAAATAATTCTCTCAAGTACCTTGCATAAACATGAGGTCAATGAGACGGGTCGGTACTTATCAGAGTTCGGTTTGGGTATGGAAATGATTAAGCTTTGAGTCCAGGAGCTTGGGAGTATTCCTTGGGATAAGAGTAAGTGAAATGTGGCTGGACTATTGCGTAGACTTTATCGAGTAAGAGGGAGCAAGCAGGGTATATATAAACCATCACCTTAAAGATATAGGAGGAGAGGAGGAGAGTACGATTCTTAAGTTTCATTTTCCTTTAATAAACTTGATTATCTTAATATCAATAACTACAGCAAAAGTAAAAAGTATTAATTGTGGTTTTCAAAACAACAACTAAAATAAAAGAGTGTTGTCATTAACAAAAGAAATTATAATCAGTCATAGTAATATCATTATAAAATGACCGGTAATGATAATGGTACTTATGAAAATAACGGTAATAATGATGATGAGAAT
>BOPN01006324.1:75000-78663 GCA_017312705.2 Penaeus japonicus
GTTTGTGTGTACCGTGCATATAGAAAGAGAGAAAGAGAGATAGGTAGACAGATAGACAATCATATTGTGCGTATATTCTACTAAAATGAGCCAATTTCATATTACATTATAACTCTCTCTTTCTCTTCTTTCTTTCTAACAATTCATCCATTTGTAACCTTTTCATTCCTTTTTATATTCATTTCCACTACCTTTGTTTCTTCAGTCTTTTTCTCTAATCTAGTTTTTGCCCCGCAATTCAACGATTACTTGCTTTAATAGCATTTATAATCAACAACTTTACTTTTATTTCTCTTTTGTGTTATGGTTTTATTTCTTGGACTTTCACTTCTTTGACTTATTTTGTGTGTTTGCGTAATATGTCTCTCTCAATATTTTCTTGCGGCAACATGTTTCTTCTTCGTTTCCAACATGAATGTCAATTGTATTTACATGAGAATCTAAATCAAAGCCGAAAAAATACACTTTTAGAAACCCTTTAATTTAGTATCTTTATCATGCACTTCTTTTGCGAATTGTTTTTCACTTAGATATTCGATTCCATTTCTTCATTCTAAGTTCACTTTTTCTTTCATTCTTTTAAGATTTCCTCCTATCTGCATCTCCTCTTTCCCTTATCTCTTCGTCTCCACAAGCGGTCTGCTCCGAGACTTACTACAAGGTCATCTGCTCCGTGATAACAGATGCTATCAACCTCTCACTCACTCTGCCCACTTGTACTTAGGGATTAAGAGTTTTATGTTCTGTCGCTCCCTTATTCTTACGAATCTAAGACCAACACGACATTCGTGCTTGCACTCACACGATTTAACACACTCATGCAAACTCCGACCACACACACACATAGATATGAATGCAATCACCCAATCTCACTAACATAGGAACAGACACACCATGCGTATAGCCCATGTACAAACAACCATTGCAAATACAAGTGCAAACACACCCACTCCTTCCGCACACTATTAATTCTCACAAACAAAAGCTACGCGTCTCATAAAACCCATACAGCAAATGCACCCCCCTCCATTACGTTGCCTCCCTCCCCCACACGCTGGCAGCCACGCCCTCCAACCCCCTCCTTTCCTTGCAGACCTTGGAAGCAGACAACATGCGTGCAGTGGCAGTGCTGATGGTTTTGGCGTGGGCGGTGGTGGCAGGGGAGGAAGGGGTGGCCGCCCCCATAGTAGGCACCGCGGGCGGGGAGGTGTCCGGCCTGCAGGAACAGTCGACGAAGGGCAAGACTTTCTACTCGTACTACGCCATCCCCTTCGCCCAGCCCCCCGTCGGCGACCTCAGGTTTAAGGTACTGCCCGAGTGGCTGCTGGTCTCCGTCGTCGCAGCTCATGCTGTTGTAAAAGGCGTTGCCATCAGAGGACGATAATGATAATCATGAAAAAACAGCTACGACGATAATAATGACGACAATGATAATGAAGACGATGATATCAACACTGATAACAACAATAGGGATGATGATATTGATGGTGACAATGATAACAGTCATAATGATAGAAATGACGATAATAATGATAATGATGATAATTATCATGATCATTATCCTTATTATCTTTATAACAATGCACCGTTATTATTGATAACAGTTACGTTAATAGTCCCAATGACAATGATGATTCTGATGATAACACTGATATTAATCATTATCTTTAATCATTATCAGTACCATTGTTAGTATCATCATTATTTTACTTTCATGATCGTCATTTTTTGTATGGGTAACCTATTGCTTTTATCATCAGTATCAGTATCATCATTGTTATCATTATCATTGTCATCACTATTTTTCATCATGTCCTTATCATGATTACTATTTCTATTGCTATTATTATTACTATTATTATAATCAATCGAGCTCCTCGTATATGGCACTAGAGTTCCGTGTATTAGGAATAGTAACGGAGCACGGGCACCATACAACCTCTCCATATGAGGTCACGATGCGTACTGTGATCACTGAAGCAATGGAATGTGGATGAGTTTGTCCGTAGATTATTTGCACTTTTTGCTGAAGTTGATCAGTATATATGGCAGGTGTCTCATGAATTACCAAATGATTAAAAAACAGAAGAAATTTTTCATGAAAAATTGTAGCAGTTTTGATAATTATTGTAATAACAGTAGTAGTAGTAGTAAAGATAATAATTATAATAATAATGATAACAGACCATTGTTTCAGTATCTTATTTAGGTTTTCCATAGTTAAAAATAAGCATAGTCTCTATTAATCACATACCATTTCACCTTTATATATATGTGCTGCAACTCGCGGGAAATCCTTATATCCAGAATAATATTTGAGTAAAATTGTGATTGGGTTATTTATCTGTATAAATAAATAATATGACCTCTTCAGGTAAACGATATATATCATTTCGAATATTTTGTAATAGTACTAGGCGTTATCTCTAGCGCTACAGACCCGCAATCATTTCAACTTCGTGGGCGGAGCATAGACACTGTCGGGCGTACGATAGCGAAAGTGTCGTACTGCTCGAACAAAGTCAGCCGTCATGATCACAGAGCGACCGTGCCTCTGTGGCGCGCCTTTGAAAAATTATATTTTACAGCTATTTACTTCTTCCTCTAATAAAAAAAAACACATTTGAGTTCATAAGACACGACAAATACATTGTTTCTAACATCATGCTACTTTAAACATGAAGTTTATTTCATCAAATTGCCGTTGTGCAGATTACCAGTCAGTAAATAGATCTTATTTGTGTAAATACAGAGTGCATTCCATGACACATCAATCAAAGCAAAATTTATTCTAGGCTTATTCACCTGGGAATGTTATAATTTATATTTTCATATTTTCATTGCAACAAAAGTTATATTCGCATGATAAAAAAAATATATATAACATTATTTGCTAAAATTATAGGTTATCTCAGTAAGTAAAATGAACTAATGTATTTTATTGTTTTACATGAGTTACCAACTTGATTTACTTCAGTTTTCTCTGAAGAGACCACTTGATGCCCATTAAATGTAAACAAATTCGAACGTATATATATATATATATATATATATATATATATATATATATATATATATATATATATATATATATATATACATATAATGCTACACCAGCAGGTCTTTGTTTCTGTGTAATCTTTAGTCAACAAGATAACATGATGTAAGCTGGGCAAACATGACCCAAGGGTCGGCCGAGAGGAGCGGAGGGACAAAGCCTCAGGAGAGAGCATTTTAGTGCACCTGTCATGAAGACCTCCGAGTGCCCAGAGATACTTTGTGTGGGCCCATTGCACTGTTATAAGCCTGTACTGTGCAGTATCATGTTCCCCCTGTATTGTGTCCAAGAAAATAGTGTACCGTTTTAAGAAGGAAAGAGTGCTATTGTGCGTTTCCTTCGTGCCGGCCTAGCCTCATGGTGTTTCCCCTCATGGTGTTTCCCTTTCATGGTGTTCTGGGCCGCTGTGGTGTTAGGCGCCTCTTGGAGCTATTCATTGTTCACGAATCTGTGGTGAAGCAGCTGCCTGCCTAGCCTGCCGGGTGTTGGTGGGTGATAGGTGGGGCTGCTGGGGTAACAATATATCTATCTATCTACATATATATATATATCTTTATTTTTATATCTATATATATATATATATATATATTTATTTATTTACACAC
>BOPN01006325.1:0-17500 GCA_017312705.2 Penaeus japonicus
CTCTCTCTCTCTCTCTCTCTCTCTCTCTCTCTCTCTCTCTCTCTCTCTCTCTCTCTCTCTCTCTCTCTCTCTCTCTCTCTCTCTCTCTCTTCCCTTCTCCTCTTCTCTCTCTCTTTCTCTTTCTATCCCTCCCCCCCGGCCCTCTCTCTCATATTTCCCCTCACTTCCCCATTCCTCGATCCTCTCCCTCCTCTTCTCTATCGCCTCTTCTCGTTCCATACGTCGAAGACTCAAAATTTCTTTACGCTGCCTCTGTAACCAACTTCAATGAATTGATAAGGAAGATTGGACAAACTCTCACAGAAGAAAGCGACATTTCGTTACCTAGAAACTCGAATTAAATCCACATAAAACATGATATATATTTATGGAATTAATACATATACAATAATAACCTTCAAAGACTATTATACATGACCTAGGAGGCTTATGTTAGTAATGTTTAGTAGCATTCATAGATATAGAATTTAAATCCCTTCTGAAGCACTACTTGGCTCTCAGCATTATTGTCTACTGTTTAAATATATTGGGCCTAGCAATAAATAAATAAATAAATAAGATAAAAAAAAAACATATATATATTCAAACATATGAATATGGCATATATAAATAACATTAGGTATTGGAAATAAGATTGACCAACTTTAAACAAACTGAACGAATATGCCAATAATAACACACGTAAACTCATTCATAAATTCATACAGGAAGATCAACCTCTTATCCTCGTACAAATAATAGTGAACATTAACTTTAAATCATATCAAAGAATTAAATCAAATTAGGAAAGAAATCAAGACAAATGCGAATTTGCTGACTCCTGATCTGGATCCTAAAATAGGAAAATAGGAAATAGGAAAAATAGGAAAATAGGAAAATACTAATTGATGACTCTTGAATTATCAGTGACTCCAAACATTGTTTCTTAATTGCTTTTGACATTAATACCTTGTTATCTAATTCTGCCTAAATATGCACTTTATATTGTTTATGCATATCCCATATTACGTAAACGCCAAGTGAAAGAAAAAGTAAAGAAAAAGAGGAAGAAGATAATAAACACTATAACTAATGGAAGTAAATGTTTTGAACCTTAAATCAAGATGTGAATCCTCCAATCCATCGCCAATCTATTTTCTTCCTCCGTCTCTTCCTTCCAAATCATCCACTCCTTTCCTAGTTACTCCCTTCTCACCTTCCCCTCCCCTCCTCTCCTCTCCACTTCCTCCATTTTCATCTCATCCTCTACTCCTCTCCTCTCCTCCCCTTTCCCTCATCTTATTTTACACATCCCTCCCCCACACTCCTCCTTTTCCCTTTCCCCCACGTTCTCTCATACATCCCTCCCCCACATCCCCACTCCCTGCTCCCTTCCGTAACTCCCATCACCCTACCCCACCCCCTTCCCCTTCCCCTAGGTCCCCTCAGCTCCCCTCGGCTCCCCAGGTCGTTCTGATGGACAATGTACACGAGCAGGTCTGACCCTCTCCCCGTGCTCCTAATTAACTCGCCAAGCAAACTTGTCATCTGCATCACACGCATTCCCAAGAGCAAGAAATGGCGACTGGACGGAGCTGAGTCTAATTTTCTGGCCTTGTGAGCGTGTTTTAGTCTCTCTCTCTCTCTCTCTCTCTCTCTCCCACACACACACACACACACTCTCTCTCTCTCTCTCTCTCTCTCTCTCACACACACTCTCTCTCTCTCTCTCTCTCTCTCTCTCTTTCTCTCTCTCTATCTCTCATATACTCTCTCTCTCTCTCTCTCTCTTTCTCTCTCTCTATCTCTCATATACTCTCTCTCTCTCTCTCTCTCTCTCTCTCTCTCTCTCTCTCTCTCTCTCTCTCTCTCTCTCTCTCTCTCTCTCTCTCTCTCTCTTTGCCTTACTCTACTTTCCTCCCTCTTATTCCCTTTGTTTCCCTCCCTCCTTTCATCTCTCTCTCTCCTAGTCATTTATCTTTTTTTACATATTGGTTTAGTACATGTACCTACCAATTTTTAACTGCATTAATTCACTTGGTTTCAATTCTTTATAAACACCGTTCATATATATAGTTTGCTAATTTTGAAGTAATTCTGTAAGTATATATACATGATATATATAAAGAGAGAAAGCAAAGGGAGAGGGGAGAGAGAAAGAGAGAGAGAAAGAAAGAAAGAAAGAGAGAGAGAGATTGAAAGAAAGAAAGAAAGAAAGAAAGCGAGAAAGAAAGAAAGAAAGAAAGGAAGAAAGAAAGAAAGGAAAGAAAAGAAAGAAAGAGAGTGAGAGAGAAAAAGGAAAGAAAAGAAAAGAAAGAAAGGAAAGAAAGAAAGAGGGAGAGATAAAAATAAATAAATAAAGAAAGGAAAGAAAAGAAAGAAAGAGAGAGAGAGAGAGAGAGAAAGAGAACGTTGTGTAAAACGGAGGCTAAGATCTCAGTTTATGGCCATTCTTACAAGAGCCATAAAACCAAGATTGAGACGTACCTCCCTGTTGTTTCTTATATTCCAAAAACGAGCGTACTACCACTCCTCCCCCCACCTCCCCACCCCACCCCTACCCCGTCCATAACTGCCCCCCAAAATAAGATAAAAATAAAATACGAAAATATATCAGTTGATACAATAAGTATGGCGTACTTTATTGGTCTGAATCTCTCGTGGAATATGCTAATTTTGATGTTTCTACTTCGTGTTCCATATGGGTGTAAAAGTTGAATGGGTGATAAGAACGAGATGTTGGTTGGGAGTTGTTGTAACATTGTGGTTTGATGATGATGATTTTATTCTTCTTCTTCTCTTTCTTCTTCTTCTTTTATCTGTTGTTGCTCTTGTAGGTCGTATTTTTGTGGCATCTTCTTTTTAATTAAATTCTCTCTCTCCTTTTTTTCCTTCATTCGTTTTCTCTCCCATTTCTCTCTATCTCTATCTCTCTTCCTCTCATCTGTCGCTTTTCTTTTTTTCTCCGTTTCGTTTCCTTCTATAGCTTTCACATTCTCCCCGCTTTTTCACTGAATCTATGTTGCTTGCTCTCTTTTTCCTGTCTCCTCTCTCTCTCTCTCTCCCTCCCCTCTCTTTAACCCCCTCCCCTCTCTCTCCCCCTCTCCCTTCTCTCTACCCCCCTCCCCTCTCTCTACCACCCTCCTCCCCTCTTTCTCTCTCTCATTCCCTCGTTTTCCAGCAGACGCTCAAACACATGTCCTCTCTTAGAGAATATATCCCCTCCCATCTAATATATGCCCTAATATCTCCTCCTCCTCATTTCTCCATCCTTTCTCTCTTTATCCCTTCCTCCGTCTTTCTGTCTGCATGTTCTCCTCTCTGTTTGTGTGTCTGTCTGTTGATCTGTCTCTCCTTTCCAGGTTCATTTTATCTCACTCTTTTCCTCTCCTCTTTCTCTCATTTTCTTTTTCTCTCCTCTTTTTTCTGCCTGTACCTCTATCTCTCTCTCTCTCTCTTTCTCTCTTTCTCTTGTGTGTATGTGTGTGTGTGTGTGTGTGCGTGTGTATGCGTGTGTGTGTGTGTGTGTGTGTGGGTGTGTGTGTATGTGTGTGTGTCCCTTTCACTTACTTTCACATCCCCCTTCTTGCTCATAATGCACTTGACAATCAATATATCCTGCAATTCCCTTACTCGAAACACTAATTAATGAACAACCAAGGGTCTTTAACACTAAGTAGATTTCTCTCTCTCTCTCTTTTTTTTTTTTTTTTTTTTTTTTCTTAAGTCAAGCCGCACTGCCGTCATCAGATTCGACATGGCATCAAAGGGAGTAAAGAGTAATGAATATTGGCGTCGCTAGATGGCAGCACCCGCGCCAGGCTACCAAGGATATCCACATTCATGAACAACGCCGTCTAGACCGATATAATGATTTTTTTTTTTACCGTAGACAACAACAATAAAGACAGAAGTAATCAAAGAGGTATCGTCCTCCTTTCAAGCACTCCCCCCCTTCGCCCCTCGCCCCCCTCTCGCCCT
Source organism: Penaeus japonicus (assembly GCA_017312705.2). NCBI lineage: Eukaryota > Metazoa > Arthropoda > Malacostraca > Decapoda > Penaeidae > Penaeus > Penaeus japonicus. Next base: position 3,961 of record BOPN01006325.1, read on the forward strand.
ACGTCTCTCCTCGCAGGAAAAGATAATCAATACATAGGTAAATGATATCCATCTTTCTTCTGTTTGTAAAGTCTCTTTTTTTTACATTCACTTTAACGAGTATGCGAGCTTTGAGATTCATCAGCCTTTTGAAGTCGATTATCAAGCAAGCAACGATAATGATAGAACTCATCTCATGCCTTCACACAGGCATAAAAGAGTAGTTTTTAAAAAGACTTTTGTCTTCTGATGTATTTTGATTGATTGAAGCAAACAATGCGAGAGATATAAAAAGAAGTAAACATGTAAACATATTTCGTTTGAAGAGTTAAAAAAAAAAAAAAAAGTATTTTTGTTTACTCTCCGAAAAGATCGTAGTATTCTAATCTGCTCTTCAGTATTATTTGTTTGCTGAATGTTGCATGATGCTTACTTAAAATGACAACGTTTTCTGAAGTGTAAAACTGAAAAGGAGAAAAGGCAAAAATAAGAGAATAGAAGTATGAAAATGGAAGAGGAGAACGAAAAGAAAGCAGGAGTATTAAAGAAGGAAAAGGTCAGATAAAAAGATAAAAGCGAAGTGAGCGAGTGGGAGAGGACATAAGCGTGAAAAGAGGGGAGGATGAAGGAGAGGCAACACGGAAAGAGTAAGAAGAGAAAACAGAAGTACGAAAAACAGGGGAAAAAAACACAAACGTGAATTTTGAAAGAAAATAAGGAAGGAGAGAAAGAGCCAGTGAGCTGAGAATAGTGCAAAGAGAGAGAGAGAGAGAGAGAGCAAGAGAAAGAGAGAGAGAGAGAAAGAAAAGAGAGAGAGAGAGAGGAAGGAAGTAAGGAAGAAAGAGAGACGGAGAGAAAGACAATGATTACTTGATATAACTTTTATCCGGAGCCAGGAGGTCTAATTTGGGAACTGAGAGAGAGAGAGAGAGTATGGAGGAGGGTGGGAGAGAATGAGAAAGAGAAAGAGAGGAATCATGAATTACTAGTAATCAATGAACTAAGACTCCGTGCTTCAATATTTGTTTCGTGATCAGGGAACTGCAGCTTAAAAATCTAACTTCACTATATAGTTAATTGCAGTAGAAAGCTTGCACCTCTGCATCATGTGTCTAGAAAAGATTTAGCATGATGTCTCTCTAAATGATAGACTTAGGAAGCTGCTCAAAGGATGTCTTATCCTTATTTGCGCTGTAAAAAAAAAAAAAAAAAAAAAAAATGTTTATTCTTTATTTTTCATTTTATTCATTTATTCCATAGTCTTGGGATTGGATATGGATAAATGTGAATAAACGTTTGATTCTTTTATCAGCTGTAGGGCCACTAGATTTTGGTAATTTGATTATAATTAATATTCTGAAAACTATTTTTGATGTATGCGTTTGTGTAGTTGTGTGTTTATTCATGGATATAAGAGGGATCTGTTCGTGTATGAATGTATATATATATATATATATATATATATATATATATATATATATATATATATATATATATATGTATGTATGTATATATATGTATATATATATGTATATATATGTATATATGTATATATATGTATATATATGTATATATATGTATATATATGTATATATGTATATATATACATATATATGTATATATGTATATATATACATATATATGTATATGTATGTATATATATATATATATATAATATATATGTATATGTATGTATATATGTATATATATGTATATATGTATATATATATATATATGTGTATATATGTATATATATATATTTTATTTATTTATTCATCTATATGTATTATTACGACCACTTCTCCTATACTTAGTATAATTGGTCTTGTCCGTGTTGAATCTATTTAATTTCTTTATTCTGAAAACGTAACACCTGATTCAACACTGGGAAGTGGTGTAATAACATTGCATTGCCACAGTGTCCTTCATATTGTGGCAACAGTGATCCAATCTTATGTTAAAATACAAGAGCCTTAATTGTTCATTTCGGATAATGAAACACTTCTATATATAAAATTCAAAACTATATTAAAATAAAAATGCCTTCTACATTTAACAAAACAAGAAATAAGCACAATATGAATCTTCAGATAACTGACACAGAACTAAATAGTATATCTTTCACTAGCACCTCCAAACATATTCACTCGTAATAATTCCAATCCCCGTATTAATGGATTTCCCAAATACTGTGAGACAAACATTAACTATTTTAGTTAACAACCTGAGTAGGCAAATCACATCACACAGCATAGAAATATCCAGTAAACCTTCTTTCCTTATCTCCCAAGTGTAAACAATGGACTCAAACCCAATGAAGGAACACATTAACTTTCCGTTAATATTACAATAATCCTACCACTGAGATCACAGCCTGGGTTCCCCACGTGTCTCTCTCGAATGTAAACAAAACACTCCTGATTAGGACGCTTGGTTTGCGCATCTCGCTCTTCACTTGAAACAAAATCATTATACATTACATATAGTAAATATAACAAAAGAATCATAATTTCTATATTAGGAATCAGGGCGTAATACATCCCCCCCCCCCAAAAAAAAAAAAAAATAGTTTTCTGCTACAGTCCTTTGCTTTAAGGACCACTGCGAGATAAAGCATCTGCTATCACATTATCAATACCTTTAATGTGTTTGATTACTAGATTAAATGGCTGGAGCAGAAAACTCCATCTCATAAGTCTCTGATTCTTATTCTTAAACCTTTCAATAAAAATTAATGGGTTATGGTCTGTAAACACAGTAATAGGAAATGGTGAGGCACTTAAGTACACTTCAAAAAATTGCAAAGCCAAAATCAGAGACAATGCCTCCTTTTCTATGGTGGCATAATTTAGTTGATGCTTTTTAAACTTAGCACTATAATAACAGATAGGATGTAATATTTCATCAAATTCTTGTAATAACACTGCACCTGCACCATAATCACTAGCATCAACATGTAAAATAAAAGAAACACTGTAGTGTAAGTTCATAACACAGGACACATTAACAATCCTTTGATTTTCTTGAAGGTGTCTTCACATTCTTGTGTCCATGTAAATTTCTGGTTCTTCTTAAGTAAATTAGTTAATGGCACTGCTACAGTAGATAGGTTCGGACAAATCTTCTGTAGTATCCCGCCATATCAAGAAAACTCATCATTTTCTTCTTAGTTTTTGGTTGAGGAAAGTTCACTACTGCTTCCACCTTGGCAGTTATAGGAGCAACGTGTCCTTGTCCAACAATATAACCAAGAAATTCCACAGATGCATGTCCAATATCACACTTAAGGTTAATGGTAAACTTGGCTTTAGATAGTTTTTTTCACTCTTAAACGGCTTATATGTTCTTCCCATGTCTCTCCGTAAACTAAGACATCATCAATGTACATCTGGACTCCTTCTATATCAGCAGTTAGATAGTTCACCAATCGCTGAAAACTTGCAGGAGCATGCTTCATCCCAAACGGCATTACACGATATTGGAAGAAACCATTTGGTGTAATTTGCTTCGCCTTCTCCGTCAATCCAATCTGATAGTAGCCTTTTCACAGGCCAATCTTGGTAATGTAGTTTGCATTTCCTATTTGATCAATTATATCATCAATCCTTGGTAAAGGGTAAGCATCCGTCTTTGTTTCTTGATTCACTTTTCTGTAATCCGTACACAATCTAAAAGAACCGTCTGGTTTTGGTACCAATAGACATGGTGAAGACCAGCTACTTGCACTAGGTTCTATGATGTTATTATCTAGTAAATATCTTATTTCTCGCTTTAGATATTCCCTTTTCACATGATTCATCCTGTACGGAGCCTGTTTGATAGAAGAAGCATTTCCTACATCCACATCATGTTGTACCAAGTTTGTTTGTTGGGGAACATCACTAAACAACTTCACATGCTGATGTATTAACGCATAAATTTCCTCCCTTTGACCATCAGACAAATGACTCAGTTTGTCATTCAAGTTATTCAGAATATCAGTGTTACACAATTCATATCTATATTCATATTTCTAAATTCATCCTCCTGATTATCACTTGTCACATTAAGATTGACCACCTTTGATTCAGTTACAAAATATTCTTTCAACATATTTACATAACAAATTCTTTCAGATCTACGTCTGTCTGGGGTTTTAATCACATAATTTACATCACTGAGTTTTCTTACAATCTCATATGGACCAGAGAATTTTGCTTTCAGAGTTTATCCTTGCATAGGCAAAAAAGCCAATACTTGATCACCAACTTTAAAATCATGCACTTTAGATTTAGCATCTAATCTGAGTTTCATTTTACACTGGGAGCTTTTCATGTTTTCTCTAGCTAATTCTCATGCTTGAAATAATTTTTCCCTAAAAGTTGATACATGATCTAGTACAGTTTGTTTTTCATCACTCTGAATCGACATTTCTTTTAAAACTTTTAAAGGACCTCTCACATCATGAGCAAATATGAGGTCGTGTGGACTAAATCCAAGAGATTCTTGTACGGCATCTCGTACAGCAAATAATAGGAAGGAACCACTCCTTCATCCCATTCCTTATTAATGTCATTGCAAATTTTCTAAGCATGTTCTTAAGGATCTGATGAAACCTTTCTAATGCTCCTTGACTTTCAGGGTGGTAGGTACTTGAATGAATTTGTTTAATTCCTAAATCACTCATTACTTTTTGAAAATCTATTGATAGATTTGAACTTACACTTTGCTTTACCAACAAATTTACTTCTGACTAATGCAACCCAATAATCTTCATCTATTTCAAGACTGACTGCAACTTTCTCAAATTCTCTGAAAAATCTTTCTATTTCCTTTTCATTAAAATTTGGGAGTATTTTAACATATTTGAATATATCAATAGGATTACTCTCAACAACTTTATTACTTGACAACCCCAATTCTAGGCGTTTTATATCCAACTGCTTTTCTAATTCTAGTTCCATTTCTCTTAATCTAACTTGAATATTTTCCTGCGACTCTATTTCCATCTGTTTAATCTTCCACTCATTTTGGACTTGAAGGTCAACAGGAATCATATAACTATCTATTAACTTAAGAGCTTCTGAAATAATACCTTCACTGACTAAATGTTCAATAACTTTACGTTTAATGAGATCTTTCTTCATACTGCTTTCTACTTCACATTTATAATGTTTACCAATTTCTAACCAATAACTTTTCTGTACAGATCATCCTGCCAGGAACTCAGTGCTAGGCTTACTCACAAATTTCTCTGTAAACGACATTTTGAGATCTCCTTTACAATCACGAAGCTGAACAATGTTATTATATTAATGTTGAATCACAATAACAATGGAATGATTCCTTACATTACTAAAATATCTCATGACATGTTCATAACAATATGATCCTGGTAAGGTCGCCATTTATTACGACCGCTTATATATATATATATATATATATATATATATATATATATATATATATATATATATATATATATATATATATATATATATAATTTGCATTCCATATATATATGTATATATACATATATATATATATATATATATATATATATATATATATATATGTACATATATATATATATGTATATATATACATATATATATATATATATATATATATATATATATATATATGTATATATATACATATATATATATATATATATATATATATATATGTGTGTGTGTGTATGTGTATGTGTATGTGTATGTGTGTGTGTGTGTGTGTGTGTGTGTGTATGTATGTGGAATACAAATAAAAGTCAGACACACACATACAGAAAAACACAAACTACATACTTATCTATCTACTATTCAATATATCATCTAAATCCCCCCACCCCCCTGAAAAAAAAAATGAAACTTATTACGAAAAAAAAAGCTAGAATCAGACCAGTTATCACTGGTCTGATTCTAGCTTTTTTTTATGTCACTGACATTTCCAAATATCCTACTCGAAAGTTAATAAAATATACATCTAGTGAAATATTGATGTGATATTTCGTCCCCTTTCTACTGCTCTATGATAAGTTTAATAATTAATACAGGGATGAGGCTGATCCTGAAATGTATTTTTTTTTCTGGAATGATAAGGTAATGGGGACGACGGAAGTAATAATGGTGATAATAATGATAGTTGTAATAACAACGACAATAATAATAATGATGATGGTACTGTTATCTTTTATGGCAATGGTAACAGCAATAAGAATGGCAATAATGATAATAATAATGATGGTTATACTGGTAATAATAATAATGATATCAACAATGATGGTGATGATAACAGTAATGCTAGTAATCATAATGATAATGAAGATGGAAAAAAATATTAAGACTATAATGACAAAGATGATGACGTTTTTATTTGTCAATATAACAAAGATACTGCTGATAACGATAATAAAGATTATGACAAAGATGAGGATAATGATACTAATGATAATGATGAGAATAACAATGATAATCAGGATAATAGTAACAGAAATACCAATAATAATATTAATAGCATTAATGTAAACAATGATAATAAAATGAATTAATGATGATAACAATCATACCAGTAATGAAAGTGAAAATAACAATTATGAAAAAATGGTAACTGTAATAGCAATAGTGATAATGATGATAACTATAGTGATGAGGATAATGATAAAAAGCAAAGAAGAGGAATAATTATGACATATGTTAATAATAATGATATCTATATTAACAATAACATTAATCATAGTAATAGTAATGATAATGCTAACTAACTACTACTGCAACTATACTACTACAAATGATAATGGAGATAATACTCTTAATGATAATATGATCAGGTTAATAAGGATATTACATCTTTGACTAAAAGTAATAACGATGTTATTAATGATAATGAATATCACATCTCCCTAACCAGAAGTCGAACTCTTGCCGGTTCTCGAGAGTCCAGCAGTAAACCAACTACACTTGAGGGGCAGAAGTGAACCAGCTACACTTGAGGGGCAGAAGTAAACCAACTACACTTGAGGGGCAGAAGTAAACCAGCTACACTTGAGGGGCAGAAGTAAACCAGCTACACTTGAGGGGCAGAAGTAAACCAGCTACACTTGAGGGGCAGAAGTAAACCAGCTACACTTGAGGGGCAGAAGTAAACCAGCTACGCTTGAGGGGCAGGAGTAAACCAGCTACACTTGAGGGGCAGGAGTAAACCAGCTACGCTTGAGGGGCAGGAGTAAACCAACTACACTTGAGGGGCAGGAGTAAACCAGCTACGCTTGAGGGGCAGGAGTAAACCAACTAAACTTGAGGGGCAGAAGTAAACCAACTACACTTGAGGGGCAGGAGTAAACCAACTAAACTTGAGGGGCAGAAGTAAACCAGCTACACTTGAGGGGCAGAAGTAAACCAGCTACACTTGAGGGGCAGAAGTAAACCAACTACACTTGAGGGGCAGAAGTAAACCAACTACACTTGAGGGGCAGAAGTAAACCAGCTACACTTGAGGGGCAGAAGTAAACCAGCTACACTTGAGGGGCAGAAGTAAACCAACTACACTTGAGGGGCAGAAATAAACCAGCTACACTTGAGGGGCAGAAGTAAACCAACTACACTTGAGGGGCAGAAATAAACCAACAACACTTAAGTGGTAGAAGATCGACTCCGGGTCAGGAAGGTATGTTGAACTGCTATAGCAATATGGCATTCTATCATTCTGTCTTTGCAAATACTTATAACGATAGAAGCAACAATACTATCAATGACATAATTATCATTGTTGTTATTATTATTAGTGTTTTCGTTACCCTTGTTATCAGTATCCTTATTATCAATATCTTTAGTATTGTGATTATCATAAATATTACTATTATCCAGATTATTATCATTATTGTTATCAACTTTAGTATTATCATCATTATTACTATTATTATTATTATTATCCATATTGTTATCATCATTATAATCATTATCATTTCTATTCCTTTTATAATCATAGTTGTTGTTTTGTTATCTTTATCTATCAGTGAACAGCAATAGTATTGATATAATTATATTTGCCATCATTATTGTTGTTAACATTACAATCATTTTTGTTAGTAGTCATGGTATCATCATCATTGATATCATTATCATTATTATGATTTCAGAAAGAAATAGACACATGTATAAAACCAATAAAGTCATTTTTTTCACAATCATTATTATCTTTATTTTCATGTTTATCCTTCTTGTTATCAAAATTTCTAGCATCATTGACTTCAGCAAAATAATAATCATCACAGTCATTTCTTTGTACAAACAACAACAACACTAATCATGCCATTACCATCATCACAAATAATAATGATATTCGCCAAAATTAATATCATATCTGTTATTCTAATATCATAATGATACTAGACATCAAAATAACGTTAACATTATCATGAAAGTGGGATATAGAAAACAATATTGAACCTATAATATCATGTGAAACTGTGTCTGTAGCTTGATATTGGTTAGGTCATTAGATCTTGGCTAGTTATTAGAATCAATTATGTACATGTAATGGAGTCTTAATTGGTTATTTCTTTATACCTCTGTTTATTTTTATCGTTTTCTACCTATGTTTCTGTGTCTGTGTCTATTTGTCTGAATCTAATACTTGGCTGTATCTGCTTGGCTTTCTGATTAAGGGTCTGTTTTGTTTGTCTCTGCGTCGGTGGTTGTTTGTCGCTGTCTTTGTTTCGTGTGTTGATCGAGCTCAACACTTTTCATCTTTTTGATTTATGTCTTTCGTTGCATTTCTCTCTAAACATCTGTGTTGTTATTCTATATCCCTTCTCTCTCTTTCTGCCTTTTCCCCTTTCCCTCCCTTCTACCCTATCCATCTCTCTCTCTCTCTCTCTCTCTCTTTCTCTCTCTGTCTCTCTGTCTCTCTGTCTCTCTCTCTCTCTCTCTTTCTCCATCCCTCTATCTCTCTCTCTCCCTCTCTCTCTTCTCTCCTCTCTTTTTTTACTCTCTTTCCGTCTCTCTCTCTCTCTCTCTCTCTCTCTCTCTCTCATACACATACACTCTCATACGCACATGTTTCAATTCCTCTTCACATACCGCCTTACAAGTATAATCAGAAAATAATTTACTGAGGTGGTAAGATAGTGCTGTATAACATAAGGCTCTATACAAAATAGTTTTTTTGCGAGATGGGACAATAGACTGTATCATCAGGTCTAAAGAGGCGAAGGTGAGGAAGATAATTAAGAAAGTAAAGGACAAACAACCCAGCAGGTGATGACAATTGAACGGAAGTGAAATCAGGTCAAATCAGGTCGGGGTGTCGGGCAAAGAAAAGGAAGAAAGGGAAGGAAAAAAAATGTTGACAAATCACCAATGTTCAAAACACACTAATGACAGAAGAGCGTGTTGTAGGATGTGGCATGCTGATGTGGCATGCTTGTGTTGAAAGATACGCTTGGTTAGATTAGTAATAGTCTACCCAAAGTACTGTCTATTGTGAGAGTAACGAGGAAAGTGAGGGTTCGAACCTTTTAAAGAGACTGACGAGGACCAGGCTATGGCGGAGAGGGCTAATTTGGCGAAGGACGACTGTGCAACGGAGAGGATGAAGAGGACAACGGAAAGAGTAGATATCCTCGGCAGAGATCTTGCCTATTGGCGGAGTGAGACCTTGAACAAATCGGGAAGCGCGAGGATACGGCACCGAACCCCGAGAGGAGGCGATGGAATGCAGATAAGAAGTAGTTTCAGATAACACGCAGAAGTGAGAAAGGCGAGGGTTGATAACCATGGACATCCAGTAAAATCTGACCTCAGAGCAACATGAGGACATTTGCTTCAAGTGACAATGGACGAGTCTCATGGGTCACTGACCGGGACTCGAGACCCGGGGATATTTGAAGATTAGACGTGTCGGAATTGCGTTGCCCTTATCGGGTGGCAAGATGGTGACATTTACCCTGCGCAGCCTCTCAGGGCCTTTCAAGTACCCCTGTGGGATGTATGGCATGTGAAGGAGCAAGGACTCGTGCGCCGTGATAGAAGCCCCTCGGAGGAGAGAGACGCCAGGAGAGGAATTCCTGTGAGGAGAGATGAAACGGTCGAAGGAAGAAATGTGGATGTCTGGAAGGAAAAGATATTTCTCTCCTTACCTCCTCAGACCTGGAAATGAAATCCAGGAGTATTTCCGAACTACTGTCTCTTGTTTAAGTTGTTTTGAGCATAGTAGATTTTTTTTTCCTGTTGTGTAATCACTCATTTATAAAATTCACATAATTTCATTTCACTGATTCAAAACTACTATACGTCTAATGAACAATTGCCTCAAAGGAAATCAAGAAATTCTGTGCAATGCCCCTTTCACGGCTTAAAAAAAAGTACAATGACCAAGTCTTGGTTTTTATAGGAGACTATTGTTTACATAGAATTCCGAAATAGCCACGAAAAGATTTTTTTTTTTTTTTTTTCATTTCTCTTTTTTTTCAGAATATTTTTTGTTTATAGAATCTGCAATTCAGATACATGTGGAAACATTCAAACACTTTGCTTTAATTTAGAACAAATAAATATGCATTCAGATGAATACGTTTGGCAAGGGCGAGGTACGTTAAATGCAAATAGAGTCGTATGCAAACTCACGCACAACACCAGGCACACACGCACTTCTATGCGTACATACACATGATCTATCACTTTCTTTCCATCCCCCCTCCCCCCTCTCTCTCTCTCTTTCTCTCTCTCTGTGGAAAAGGGAGGGAGAAGAGGGAGATGGAAGGGGGTGGGGTGATGGGAGACAATGATATAAAAAGAAGTGGGATGAGGGGAGGAGAGAGGTGGGTGAGAGAGAGATAAAGGAGGAAGGAGAGGGGGTGGGGGAGAGGGAAGAGGGCATAGGAGAAGAATGGGCTTGAGAGATCCCTCTCTCTCGTCTCTTCACTTCCCTCTCCCCTCATCTCCTCCTCTCCTCCATCTCTCACCCCCATTCTTCTCCTATTCCCTCTTCTCTCTCCCCCACTCCCTCTCTTTCCTCCTTCATCTCTCTCTCAATCTCCCCTCACCTCCCCTTCATCTCCTTCTCCTTCCCTTATCCTCCTTCTTTCTATCTCCCTGTCTCCGATCACAGCATCCCCTTCCATCTCCCTCTTCTCCCTCCCTCTCCCACATCTCTCCTTTTCCATACTCTCTCCCTCTCCCACATCTCCCCTTTCCACCCTCTCTCCCTCTCCCACATCTCCCCTTTTCCACCCTCTCTCCCTCTCCCACATCTCCCCTTTTCCACCCTCTCTCCCTCTCCCACATCTCTCCTTTTCCACCCTCTCTCCCTCTCCTACATCTCCCCTTTCCATCCTCTCTCCCTCTCCCACATCTCCCCTTTTCCACCCTCTCTCCCTCTCCCACATCTCCCCTTTCCACCCTCTCTCCCTCTCCCACATCTCCCCTTTTCCACTCTCTCTCCCTCTCCCACATCTCCCCTTCATCTCCCTCTCCCTCATCTTCCCTTTTCCACCATCTCTCCCTCTTCCACATCTCCCCCTTTCCACCCTCTCTCCCTCTCCCACATCACACCTTTTCACCCTCTCTCTTTCACCCACATCTCCCCTTTTCCATCCTCTCTCCCTCTCCCACATCTCCCCCTCATCTCCCTCTCCCTCATCTCCCCTTTTCCACCCTCTCTCCCTCTCCCACATCTCCCCTTCATCTCCCGTTCTCCCTCTCCCACATCTCCCCTTTTCCACCCTCTCTCCCTCTACTACATCTCCCCTTCATCTCCCTCTCTCCCTCTCCCACATCTCCCTCTCTCCCTCTCCCACATCTCCCCTTTTTACCCTCTCTCCTTCTCCCACATCTCCACTTTTCCACCCTCTCTCCCTCTCCCACATCTCCCCTCCATCTCCCTCTCCCTCATCTCCTCTTTTCCACCCTCTCTCCCTCTCCCACATCTCCCCTTTTCCACCCTCTCTCCCTCTCCCACATCTCCCCTTTTCCACCCTCTCTCCCTCTCCCACATCTCCCCTTCATCTCCCCTTTTCCACCCTCTCTTCCTCTCCCACATCTCCCCTTTTCCACCCTCTCTCCCTCTCCCACATCTCCCCTTTTCCACCCTCTCTCCCTCTCCCACATCTCCCCTTTTCCACCCTCTCTCCCTCTCCCATATCTCCCCTTTTCCACCCTCTCTCCCTCTCCCACATCTTCCCTTTTCAACCCTCTCTCCCTCTACCACATCTCCCCTTCATCTCCCTCTCTCCCTCTCCCACATCTCCCCTTTTCCACCCTCTCTCCCTCTCCCACATCTCCCCTTTTCCTCCCTCTCTCCCTCTCCCACATCTCCCCTTTTCCACCCTCTTTCCCTCTCCCACATCTCTCCTTTTCCACCCTCTCTCCCTCTCCCACATCTCCCCTTTTCCATCCTCTCTCCCTCTCCCACATCTCCCCTTTTCCATCCTCTCTCCCTCTCCCACATCTCCCCTTTTCCACCCTCTCTCCCTCTCCCACATCTCCCCTTTTCCACCCTCTCTCCCTCTCCCACATCTCCCCTTTTCCACCCTCTCTCCCTCTCCCACATCTCCCCTTTCCACCCTCTCTCCCTCTCCCACATCTCCCCTTTCCATCCTCTCTCCCTCTCCCACATCTCCCCTTTTCCACCCTCTCTCCCTCTCCCACATCTCCCCTTTTCCACCCTCTCTCCCTCTCCCACATCTCCCCTTTTCCTCCCTCTCTCCCTCTCCCACATCTCCCCTTCATCTCCCTCTCTCCCTCTCCCACATCTCCCCTTTTCCACCCTCTCTCCCTCTCCCACATCTCCCCTTTTCCACCCTCTCTCCCTCTCCCACATCTCCCCTTTTCCACCCTCTCTCCCTCTCCCACATCTCCCCTTTTCCACCCTCTCTCCCTCTCCCACATCTCCCCTTCATCTCCCTCTCTCCCCTCATCACCCTTCCGATCAATTAGCATCTTGATCCACCACCGAAACTTTGGCAGACATTGTTCCCCTCAGCCGGAGTTTGGCGAGCCAGATTTGTGCCGCCTAATGACTACTCGCGGCCGACCGCTGCCAGATGAGACTCGAGATCTTGACAGGGAAGGGGGGGGAGGGGAGGGGGGGAAGGGAGGGGGGAAGGGGAGGCGAGATGTGGGAAGGGGAGGGGGGAAGGGGAGAAGGGGGAAGGGGAGGGGAGAGGAGGTGAGAGGGGGAAAGGGGGAATGGGAGTGAGGGGAAGGGGATGGAGGATGTGAGCGATGGCGGCTTGACGGGTTTTGGGGAGAGGGCGAAGGATTGTGTGGGGAATGAGTGGGTGGGGGGGGTGGGGTGCTTGACGGGTTTGGGAAATGGGAGAGGGATGTGTGTGGGGAAGAGGAGGGAGTGGGCTGGGGTTTGGGCGTTTGCGCAGGGTAGTTATGGTGGGGATGGTTGCCTGGGGAGTTGTTGGGGGGAGGGGGGTATAATTACAAAGGGAAATGGGGTTTGTGAGGGAGCGCATATCTGTAAGGATGCGGAGGGTTATTTGTAATGTGGTTATATGTTTGCAGTGGGAGTTTGCGTGGTTGGAGTATGTTTCCAGAAGTTGTTAAGGGTGGGTGTGAGAAGGTTGGGG
>BOPN01006325.1:25000-27500 GCA_017312705.2 Penaeus japonicus
ACAAACACACACACACAAACAAAAACACAAACACAAACACAAACACACACACACACAAAAAACACAAACACACACACACACAAACACAAACATAAACACAAACACACACACACACACACAAATCGACTCACACATACACACACACGAATACACCAAGAGACAGTCGAGTGCCAGACGAAGTAACAGCCGTGCATACCAAGCGACATACCTTTTACGAGTGATCTTTCCCGAGGGAATAAATCCACACCCAGAACCTTTCGGGAAGAGAGGTCGGGTGCAAGGAGATTTAATCAATGGTAAGCGGGCGACGAGAGAGGTAGACAAAGGGAAGGAGAACGGAGGCTAGAACGAGTGAATTGTACGAGCAGAGAAGGGGATTGTGAGTTCAGACTGTTGAATTGTGGGGGAACATTGTGAACAGGAAACAGAGAGCAGGATCTGAGAGTACTGTTAAAGATGAAGCTTTTGGTAATCTATCTAATTATTCAGGATACAGGATACAACCATCATCAGTACCAATGCTATGTCTGCAACCAGTAAAACGTAACCTGCTGATTATTGAACAGATGGTGGACCTAAATCGAACTCCCGACGGCCGCTGCTACTTCAAGGTTCATTCGTTGCAAAAAAAAAAAAAAAAAAAAAAAAAAAAAAAAAAAAAAAAAGACCGTCTTTTCTAACCGATTTCCTAAAATGGAACAGTCTAGAATAATGGGAAAATGAGAAATGGTGAAGTTCCGAGTTCAACTTAGACTCCGGGAATTCAACAAATGTTAGGGCTTAATATTTCCCTTACCACTATGACTGTGTTTCGCTTGATCGGCTTAACGTACGTAACTACTTTCTCTTTTCGCATAACCGAATTCTTCTACTGGGTTCTGGCTGACCTGAGCGGCGATATGCGACAGACGACAACTCGTTCGCGTGGCCGTGGAAGCCCCTTTCGCGTAGAAGCCCTTGAGTAGAAGCTTAATACACTAATAATACGCAGTATGAAGAATACATTTAATGCTGCGGACAACAAGGAACCAGTTAGTTTAAGGTTCCGGTTGTCCACTTGGTCAGAATGCCTGATCACTTTGATGATTTAGCTTCTGAGGAGATGTAATTTCTAATTAAACTTTTTATGCTACAGAGGCGCGACATTACTTATAGCATTTTCAGTTCAAGAAGAACATATATGAAGCCGTCCCCTTTTGCAACTTACTCAAAGACCAACATACAAAAAATGAAAGATATAATAGAAAAATCTTGTCGCTGGATTGCACACAGGCCAGCAATCAACCCAGCCAGCAATAAGGCTACGTTTCTGCCTATTGCTCTCTATGGGAGTAAATCAACACGGTTTCGGACATTAGGATTTCAATAGACAAAGTCAAGTAATAACGCCTGTTAATCCCAAATAAATCCCAATTTGAGCCGATTATGATCTGATTTGAAAAGAAAGGCTTTCCGAATAGAGACAGCAACTGTAAACTTAACGCTGACGTCATTAGAACTCTTGAAGCTTCTAGATTTACTTCCGTCAATTTCCTTTCACTAATGTTGCGTTGAATTAGGGAAGGATGTGTCGTATATTTATGTAATGGTAAGTGGAAGGTGATTGAAAATTCTGCCAGAAACCAGGGACTCTGCGTGCAATATGGACTTAGAATATATGAATAATATAATATATTATGAATAATATAATAATAATATATTATCCTCTACACATTTCAATCTCTCAGATAACGTTATTTGCACAGTTCAGTTTTTATTTTCTCGGAAAGTATTTTTTTTTTTTTTTTTTTTTTTTTTTTTTTTTTTTCCAGCTATTTATCTCTCTCTCTTTCACTCTAGATACATATATAAATACATACATATGTATATATATATATATATATATATATATATATATATATATATATTTTTGTTTAGGAAATTTATTTTCATGGCCAGTTGTCTTACCTAAAAATGAGCAATATGCACAATTCAATATGTATATGTGTCATGATAATAAATGTGTTACTGCTTTAGTTTGACTATTTTATATATGTATATACACATATACACACACACACATATATATATATATATATATATATATATATATATATATATATATATATATATATATATATATATATATATATATATATATATATATATATATATATATCAACCCTAACGGCCACGGTCACACAGGGACGCTTTAAGCAAATAATAATGCATGGGCACATTATAATTCACGTGCGTGTGCAAGCACACGTAGACACTGTTAATATATGCTGTCGGAAACACAAGCCATGAGTTGCACAAGTGTATCTGTATATGGGCGCTTGGGATGTGTGTATAATTGCAGAATTGTATATTCATAGGCGTTGATACTATGCATGCATAGACGCAATGTACATATAGACATGTACATGCACATGAAAATGCAAGCATGTAATTGGGTATGTCATGCATGCGTATATAAATCAAATGCCCATTCTCACTTGAGTAGACTGAGAGGTAGTGA
>BOPN01006325.1:55000-57500 GCA_017312705.2 Penaeus japonicus
ATGTCAATAAAATCTTAAAGTATATGTACATGCAATATTGAATATGCAATAGGTGTGCTTTCCGAGGACAAGTTCTCTCTTAAGGGCAACTGTCTTTATCAACATAGGATAAAGTGTATAATGTTAAAAGTAAGTATATAATAAGTAAGGTTCCTCACCAGGTGAATGTATGAGAATGAAGGAGGAGAGGAGAAGTGGAAGAGGAGAGAAGGAGAAGGGGAGGAAGAAGGGGACGAGGAGGAGGAGAGAAGGGGAGGAGGGGAAGGATGAATCGGGAGGGGGGAGGGGAGAATGGGGAGGAGGGGAAGCAAGAAGAGGGGGAGGAGGAGGAGAGAAGGGGTGGAGGAAAAACATGAATCGGGAGGGGAGGGGGGGGGGAGAAGGGGAGAATGGGGAAGAGGAGGAGGAAGAGGAAATGAGAGAAGGAAGGGCAAGAAGAGGAAAATGAGAATAGGAATTGAGGAGAGAAGGAGGAAAATGGGGTGAAGGAGGAAGGGAGGAAGAAGAGGAGAGAAGGAGAAGAAGGTGAGACGGAAGAGGAAGAGAGAAAGAAGTGGTGGAGAAGAAGGAGAATAGGAGGAGGAGGAGGAAAAGGAGAGAAGGAGAAGAAGGTGAGACGGAAGAGGAAGAGAGAAAGAAGTGGTGGAGAAGAAGGAGAATAAGAGGAGGAGGAAGAAAAGGAGAGAAGGGGAGAAGAAGGAAGAAGGAGGAGGAGGAAAAGGTGAGAAGGGGGGGGGGGGGGAGGAAGAAGGAGGAGCCAGGAGCCAAGTGTGTCTCGAAGCGTCTCTAGTCTTTGTACACACGTTATCACATTTGCTTTGGTTTAGTTTTTCAATATTCCCTTTCCCCTTTCTCCGTCCTCTTTCTCTCTTATTTTATCTTATTTTTCTTTCTAATCATGATCTTTCTCTTCCTATCCTCTTTTTTTTATTATTTTCTCCTCATCTTTCGTTACTTTACTTTTTCTTTCTTTTTCCCCCACCCTCATCTCTGCTTTCTTATCTTTCCCTTCTCTCCTTCTTCTCTATTCACACTTTCCTCCTCACCCTTATTTTTTCCTGTTTCCCCTCCCCTCCTTCTACCCTCACCCTTCTTAGCCTCCCCAATCCCCCGCCCTGCCTTTACCCCGTCTCTCTTTAATTTTCCTCTCTCTCTCTCTCTCTCTCTCTCTCTCTCTCTCTCTCTCTCTCTCTCTCTCTCTCTCTCTCTCTCTCTCTCTCTCTCTCTCTCTCTCTCTCTCTCTCTCTCTCTCTCTCTCTCTCTCTCTCTCTCTCTCTCTCTCTCTCTCTCCATCTCTCTCTCTCTCTCTCTCTCTCTATCTATCTATCTATCTATCTCCATCTCTCTCTCTCTCTCTCTCTATCTATCTATCTATCTATCTATCTCCATCTCTCTCTCTCTCTCTCTCTATCCATCTATCTATCTCTCCCTCTCTCTTCCGTTTTCTTTCCCTTCCCTCTTCCGTCTCCTGTAAACTTTCTCTCGGTTCTTTGTTTCAGTCAATTTTATTTCCTCTTCCCCAGTCCTTCCAATCTCTCCCTGTCTTGCCTGTCTCCTTTTCTATATCTCTTCCCTACCCTCTCTCCCTGCTTTGTTTCTTCTCCTTTTCCTCTATGCATTTCATCCCTTTTCTCTTCCCTGTCTTCCCTCCCTCCCCCCTCCCTCTACCCCTCTAACCCCCACCTCCTTTTCTTCCCCCTCTACCCCCTCTCCCCCCTTCTACCCTCTCTCCCCCCACTTTTCTTCCCCCCCTTTCCCTATTTCTTCCCCCTTCTCCCCTTCTTACCCCTCTACCCTCTCCCCACTTTTCTTCCCCCTCTACCTTCTCCCCCCCACTTTTCTTCCCCCCTTCCCCCTATTTCTTCCCCCTTCTCCCCTTCTTCCCCCTCTACCCTCTCCCTACTTTTCTTCCCCCTCTACCCTCCCCCCCCCACTTTTCTTCCCCCCTTCCCCTATTTCTTCCCCCTTCCCCCCTTCTTCCTCTTCCGGTCTCTCGAAAGAGGAAGGAGGAAGCGAGCGGCGTCGGGTCGGCCTGTGATATACACATGATACGGAGTCGAATATCAAAATGTAAATCCCAAGTCAATATGCAGATGAGAAATCACGCTCCTCATTGGGTTAAAGGGTCTCGGAGGTCGCGCGAGAGAGGCAGTGCGAGAATGAGAGGAGGAGGAGGAAGGAGGAGGAAGAGGAAGTGGAGGAAGAGGGGGAGGAGTGGGAGGGGGAGGAGGAAGGGGAGGAGGAGGAGGAGGAGGAGGAGGAGGAGGAGGAAGGGGAGGGAGTTGGAAGGGGAGTGGGAGGTGGAGGAGAAGGAGGGGGAAGTGGAGGAGGAGGAGGAGGAGGAGGAGGAGGGGGAGGAAGAGGGGGAGGAGGAGGGGGGAGGAAGAGGAGGAGGTGGGGAGAGAGGGAGAACAGGTGGAAGAGAAAAAGTGGGAGGAACGGGAGAGGAGTAGGAGGAGTGGAAGTGGGGGAGGAAGGGGAGGAGGTGGAGGAGGAGGAG
>BOPN01006325.1:72500-78657 GCA_017312705.2 Penaeus japonicus
TAATGATTTTTTTTTTCTTTTGTCGTGATGTTTGAAAGAATTTTCTGGGTCCTTCTCTTTCCCAAATTCATTTTTTTTTTCTTTACTGCGCTAATGGCGTCTTTTTTGTGTTTGTTCATGCTTTCTTTCTTTCTCTTCCTTGGTGGTTTGTTGTAGTAAATTCCATATTCCTATATTTCTTAAACGTGAATGCGGATTACTCTGTGTACCCTTGCACCGTTGCCAAACAAGCACGCGACCACAATCTTCTGTGAGTGTGATCGCTGCCAGCTTCTCTCCGAGGGCCTCACGTGATGATGTTATTTGTAGTGTTGTTGCATTAAAGTAACAAGGTAACTCTCTGCTACAAATAATCTGTTTGTAAAATAAGATACTTCGTTCTTTCATTCTCTCTCTTTTTCTCTCTTTCTCTTTTTCTTTTCCTCTTTTTTCTCTTTCTCTCTTTTTTCTCATTCTCTCTCTCTCTCTCTCTCTCTCTCTCTCTCTCTCTCGCTCTCTCTCTCTCTACCTCTCTTTCGCTTTCTCCCTCTCTCTATCTCTCTCTCTCTCTCTCTCTCTCTCTTCCAGGTCTCGAATATCTTCGTTTTCTTTTCTTTTTTTTCTTTCTCTTCTTTTTTATGCATTTCTTCTCGCATTTGTTGCTATTGTTTTTAACAATTGCTATTCCTTATTTTTTTCTTCGTCTTCTTTGTAATACTTATAGTTCTTACTTCTTCGGGTTTGTTTGTTTACTTTCTTCCTCTTTGCTTTTCCAGGTCACGTAGGGTTTTCTTTCTTACGTGTTCTTGTTCTTTGCTATTGTTGTTGTTTTTACTTCTCCCATTCCATTATTATTTGTTTTCTTATATTCTGATTATCATCATTATTTTATTGTTATTATCGTCATAACAATCATTATCATTATTATCATTATCATTATTATTATCATTATTATCATTATTATTATTACTATTACTATCATTATTATCATCATCATCATTATTACCATTGTTATGATCATTATTATAATCATTATTGTCATCATCATTTATTGTTGATATTACCATTATCATTCTTCTTATCATTAATACAATCAATATCATCCTTATTTCTTATTACTATTATATATTACAATCAACATAATTGTTATCATCAATATTTGTAATCATCGTTTTCACAACATAACAGTTATTACTCTCATTATAATCTTCATTAGTGTCTTTATTGTTATCATTATCATAATCATTATATATGATATCATGATTATCATTATTATCATCTTTGTCATTACCATCACTATTGTTATTATTGTCATCAATATTAATATCATTATCCTTATCATCAATGTTATGATTACTTTAATTACACCTTATATCATGATCCATTTGTATCATTATCATTATCAAATTTATTTACCAATAAACCTCAGAAAAAAAAATCTACGACACACACACACACACAAAATAATAATAAATAAATAAATAAATAAATAGATAAATAAATAAATAAAATAAAAAAGAAGAAGAGGAAGAAAAAAAGAAAAAGAAACACCCCTTAGGCAAAAGAAAGTGTACTTCCGGTGTGAGATTCACCGCTTAGATTAGGGCATTGTGAGTTAACAGCGACCCTAATGAGAACTGATTAAAGTATCGAGCGCTTCGGCCAAGTAATTAGGCAAAAGGATACCATGCTAAAGTTGATGACTTGAGTTCGCTTCTCGCCATGGAAGGAGAAAGGAAAGTAGAGAGAGAGGGAGAGAGGGAGAGAGGGAGAGAGAAAGGAGGGAGGGAGGGAGAGGGAGGGAGAGAGGGAGAAAGGAGGGAGGGAGGGAGGGATGGAGAGAGGGAGGGTGGGAAGGAGGGTGGGAAGGAGGGTGGGAAGGAGGGTGGTAAGGAGGGTAGGAGGAGGGAGGGAGGAGGGAGGGTGGGAGGGAGGTTAGAGAAGGAGGAAAAGAGAGAGAGAGAGAGAAAGAGATGGGTGGGAGGGGGGTGAAGGAAGGAGGGATGTTAATAACGAAGATGTCGATGATGATGATAATGATGATGGTGTCGAGGATTATGATAACAAGAACCATAAAAAATAGTAATATAAAGTATGATAAGACCAACAATAGCAAGAACCACAACACCAGTAAGGATGGTAATGATAATGATGATACCACTATTAATGTTCATAACAATAACAATGAAATTAATCACAATACTAATCATAATGATAATATCTATGATAAGGATTTATAGACATCAATAATGATAATGGTAAAACTTATTCTGATTACAATAGAAATATTTACAATTATGATAGTGATAGTAATGATAATGACATTGATCATAATAATATTAGTAATAATATAAATGATAATGACATTGATCATAATAATATTAGTAATAGTATAAATGATGATGATGATGATAATGATGATAATAGCAATAATGATGGTGCTAATAATAATAATGATGATAATAATCACAAGGATAATGATGATTATAAGGATAATGACAATTATAATGATGATAATAATAATAGTAAAAAACAACAATTATAATGATAACAGTAAAGACAATAATGATAATCAAAAGCAAAACAAACAGCAGCAACAACAACAATAACAATTATCATAACAACAATTAATACAACAATAACATCAATAACAACAACAGAAACACCAATCATACCGCAACTACCACAACCAAACCAATAAAGATGATAAAGATAATAAACACAAGCATATAGATTACAACACAGATAACGAAGACAAAACTAATAATGATAAGTAAAGTCACAAAGACCTCAACTTGCACGCAAAGTCCCCCCCAATGCATCAGCCAGAGAGAGAACATTGAGAATAGTTTCCATCAGTTAATCACAAATAACTGGGCCCAATCAGGTAATGGACTTCATGCCAATAATCAATCGGTAAATCACCAACATTGAATGATTTTCGGAGTAATTCATATTGAGAAGGCTCGGTCATCAATATTTAATAGCAGGTCGACCGTGCATCCGTGGATATGGGACACGTACTTATTCATATACATGCATGGGGACATACATGTATATCCATACGTATGTACATATATACAGACCCATATACACGCACTTATATACGTACATAGATACATACATACTAACTTCTTACTTACAGACTTACTAACTTGTGCACACATATACATTCATAAACTCATACATACATGCACGCAACTCACACTTTTTATAATTCTAATGAATTTTTAATATCACTTTTATTGTTACTATATTATTATTGTTATTATCCCTATCCTTATCGCCACTGTGATTATAAATGTTTTATAATTACCATCATCATCATCATTATTATTATCCTAATCATTATTATTATTATTATGTATATATGGGTCTGTATATAGGTATATATGTATGGATATGTATGTATGTGTCCATGGATGTATATAATTATTATCATAATTATTATATAGTACACGAACGAGCACACACACAAACACACATGTATACACATACGTACACATACTCACCTACAAGTGTACATAGATATAAATACATAATTGCGTTTAATTTATTTTTACATTATTCATGGCAGTTTGAGTGGATTCATACAGTCCTATATATGTTTCTGTAAGTCTATGTGTACCTAAATCAGTGTTTTCTTTAATATTAATGCGTGTATAGCAAAATCTGTGTATAACTATAGACTATCATTGCGATATCATATTGTTCCATCCGACTATGTTTGTATATGTAATCTCTCGCTCGCCCTTTTTGTTCACTTATATTCCTTGTCTATTATACAATCGTGTGATACATATAGTCGTTCGTTCGCTGCGTGGCTCTGTGTCGTTGTTACAATCGTAATAATTTTCACTCCATTTGGTTTCTTCGCCGTCGTCTACGCATTATCTTATCCCGAGTCGCGTACGCCTTCTACGAAATAATAATGGAATGGTTGCCACGTCCTTCGTCTGGGGGATGGATGGACGAAGGTAAGGGCACAAAAAGATAAGAGTATTACGACATCGCCACTGTCTTACGCACCTTATGAGGAGAGAGAGAGAGAGGGAGAGAGAGAGAGAGAGAGAGAGAGAGAGAGAGAGAGAGAGAGAGAGAGAGAGAGAGAGAGAGAGAGAGAGAGAGAGAGAGAGAGAGAGAGAGAGAGAGAGAGAGAGAGAGAGAGAGAGAGAGAGAGAGAGAGAGAGAGAGAGAGATTAGTATTATGATTATTATAATGATAATCACCATTATGATAATGATTCTTATTTGTATCATAATGATGGTTATCAGTATCAGGATTGTTATTTGAATTATCATGATTATTGATATAATTATTCTTATCATGATTATCCTTATTTTTATCCTTATTATCATTATAACTATTAACATTACTGTTATTAATATCAGTATCATTATTATTAGTATCATTATTATTATTATTATCATTATTATTATCATTATTATCATTGATATTATCATAATCTTTTTTCTAATATCACTTTTATTGTTACTAATATTATCATTGTTTTTATCACTATCCTTATCACCACTGTGGTTATAAATGTTTTATAATTATTATCATTAATCATCATTATCATCATAATCATCATCATTGTCCTTAAGATAATTATTATTATCATTATTATTATCTTCATCATCATTATTATTATCATTATTATCATTATTACGATCGCCATTATTACTTTCGTTATCATTGTTGTTACCATTATTATTATCATCATCATTATCACATTATCGTTATCTTTAATACCATCATCATTACCATTATTAATGTAAGCATCATTATCTTGATTATCATGATCACAATCATTAGTGTTGTTATCATCATTAACGTTATAATGATAATGATGATAACAATAACATTAATAATGATAATGATAGATATAACAATAATAATGACAATAATGACATTAATGATATTGATAAAAATGATGATAATGACAATGACGATAATGAGGATCATGATGATTATAATGATAATGTTAATCAATGTTATCATCATCACAATCATTATCATTGCAATTGTCATTATCGTGCCACACACATCAATACATTATCATCATTATTATGCCAAATATATTTGGATCTTACGTTTCCTGCTCTTCTCTGCTCTTTCATATCTGTCCTTCTTTCATCAATGCTTCACCATATTTCTGCCTTATCTCTTCTATTGGATATTACATCAATTGTGCTTTCAATGGAAGTGTTGTCTGGGTCCCTTTTCATTTCCCTGTCTTTGTGTTTTTACGGTTATTCTTTCTCGTCCATTTTTTTTTCTCTCTCTCTTCCATTTTCTGTCTGTCTTTGAGTCTCTCTCTCTCTCTCTCTCTCTCTCTCTCTCTCTCTCTCTCTCCTTCTTATCCCCATCACTCCCCATTATCTATCAACCGTCATTCCTATCTGTCTCCTCCATTCTTTCTTTCCATTTCTTGTGTTTTTCTTATTCATTCCCTCCTGTCCTCTCTCGTTCCATCTTTAATCTACTTTTCATTGATCCTGCCTTTGTCTCCGACCTCATTTGCATACGTGATTCTGACACGTCTCCTTTATCTTCCACTGCTAATTGTCCGTGCTTTCTTTAAGCTGATCTTCTCCTCTTTGTTTTTTTTCTCTTTGATGGTGTAGAGTCTTTATTTCTATTGTTCTCGCTTCTTTACCTTCTCCCTTTCTTTCTACTCCATTATCTGTCTCTCTGTCTTCCTCTCTCTCTCTTTCTTTCTGCTTCTTTACTTATCTGTCTGTCTTTTTCTCTCTCTTTCTTTCTGTCTTTGTATGTCTCTCTTCCTCTCTCTCTCTCTCTCTCTCTCTCTCTCTCTCTCTCTCTCTCTCTCTCTCTCTCTCTCTCTCTCTCTCTCTCTCTCTCTCTCTCTCTCTCTCTCTCTCTCTCTCTCTCTCTCTCTCTCTCTCTCTCTCTCTCTCTCTCCTCTCACTCCTCGCTTTTTCTTTAACTTCCTAACTTGCATATAGTTTCATTACTTCTTATTACTCTATCTTCGTACACGAAGTGCATTTGTGATGTTTGTGCATATCAATAGTAATTAACATTCTCTCTCATTATATATATATATATATATATATATATATATATATATATATATATATATATATATATATATATATATATATATATATATATATATATATATATATATATATATATATATATATATAT
>BOPN01006326.1:10000-11191 GCA_017312705.2 Penaeus japonicus
TAAAATAAGAAAAAAGGAGATAAACCTTTCATCACCAGAAGGAACAGCATAGAAGCTACTACCTTACTGAACTTTTACTCTCTAAGCTGCATGAAATCTGCGACTGAAAGGGAAGGCTTGACCGCAAACAAACTGCACGAGAGGTAAACGGCTAAACTTGTAAGGCTCAGGTTGTGAGGGAAAGCGACCCTGAGAATACTAACAATATATATATATATATATATATATATATATATATATATATATATATATATGTATATATATATATTGTTAGTATTCTCTTAGTATATGTATACATCATCTTAATCTATTATTTATTCTTCTTCTTTTTATTCTTATTCTAGAAGATGATGGAAATACGTACCTTAAACCATAAGTCTACACAAGCTTATTAAAACACATGCTTGCAAACACATCTAAACAAACATATACGCCTACATATAAACAGACACAATGTTGCACATGTAAACGCAAAGTATACGCTCATACTTCAAGACATATCATTATTCAGGATATCAATGATTATATTATCATTATCCTCACGTAGTAGAAAAACAAGATTAATTCAATTACAATAAAACACGCTATGGAATATAAACATAAAGATAAAATATGTTGTAGAACAGTAGATATTAACTTTCTCACCCCAACAAAGATCTCTCGTAGTTAGTTCTTGCTCTTCTCCTCCCCCTTCAACCCCTCCCCTCTCGTCTTCTTCCCCTTCACCCCCCTCCCCTCTCATCCGCTTCCCCCTCACCCCCTCCCCTCTCATCCGCCCCCCCCCCTCTTATCAAAAATCCATAAAAATCCTTCATCCTTCATAGACTAATCCCTTATCCCCCCCCCCAAACACACACATAAAAAAACACAGTCACAAACAAAGAAAAAAAATGATAATCTTTGAATGATGAATAATTACCAATGAATAGATGACGGAAAACATAAACAAAGGATACACGATAGAATATGAATTTTCACTTCTAGAACAGAACAACCAGTATCAACATATTCGAATAACAATCGTATTCACAGAAGGGCAACCATAAATCAGATAAATGGCCATAAATAAAGAACATGAACATGAATAAATAACAACTATTAGAATATGATTTAAATGACATTATCCCGATATCGAAATGTTCAAATGGCAGCCATTTTGTGAGAAGAATTAACATCCCCCTCCACCCCATG
>BOPN01006326.1:19889-22562 GCA_017312705.2 Penaeus japonicus
TTTATTATTTTGTATACCTTTCTTAAATTTCTTTTTATCTCTCTCTTTTCTTTTCTTTTCTCTCCCCCTTCCTGTCTTGCAGGTTTCTTTCTCTTTGTCTTTTTGTCCGAACGTCTGATTGATTGTCTTTTTTGCTGTTTCTCTGTCTCTGTTTCTCCCTCTCTTCTTTCGTTCTCTTTTCCTCCTTTCTTTATTTCCCTCTCTTCCTCTCTCCTTTATCTTCTTCTTTCTCTCTCTCTCTCTCTCTGTCTCTTCATCTCTCCCTCTCCTCTCCCTCCTCTCTCTCCCCCCTCCCTCTATCTATCTACACAAACACACACATACAGACACACAATCATACAATAAAACAAATATATACACCTTTATGCAAGAAATACACACATGAAATACATACTACACATAGATGAAGTAACACCATTGCACATGTTGCTCTCATTGCACATCCCCCGAGGAAAGTGTCTTATGGAACAGATGCTATACGATACTTCTTGCAGACAGGAATTTTCATTCATGGTTTTGATCTGTCTTTTATTTATTATCATAATTATCGGTATTAGGGAGGAGGGCAGGTGAGTTTCCAGATATCGTTATATTTTCATTATTGATATGTTTTGTTTATGTACTGTACATACACACGCATAAACGTACACACACACTCATACACACATACACGCACACGTACACATACACACACACACACACACACACACACACACACACACACACACACACACACACACACACACACACACTCACACACACACACACACACACACACACACACACACACACACCTCTGAGTAGCCTTTTTTTATCCTCAACATCTATTCTTAGATAAAAATGTTTACTCTGAAATGCTAGACTGTAAACACCAAGATACAGAGAAATTCGCAATGTAATCTATCCTCTACTTTAATTATCGTTATATTTGTCCTCTCTTTTTTCCGGTTGATATCATGATCTATGATATACATACATATATACGTAAATACACACATATATACATATATATATATATATATATATATATATATATATATATATATATATATATATATATATTTGTGTGTGTGTGTGTGTATGTATGTATATATATGTATGTGTATAATGTATATATGTATATTATATATATATATATATATGAGTGTGTTTGTTTGTTTGTTTGTTTGTTTGGTAAAAACCGAATCAAGGTTATGCTCACAGAAGGATCCGCCACATAACGCTTCCAATACGAGCAACGAGAGAAGAACGCAACACGTGTTCAAAAAGAACATAGTAACAAGAACGCCGCCTTGTCGAACGCCGACCTTGATGAGAAGTATCACATCTACAACACCCGCTGCTGCTTTTCCTTCTCCCTTTTTTCCCTCCTCCTCCTCCCCCTCCTCCCCCTACCCATGGTATCTACCCTGCTCTTGGGTCATTGATGAGTTCTCCCTTCCCCACTCCCCCCCCCCCCCTCGTCCCCCCTTTATGGCCACAGCTGGCCCGAAAGAACGTCCAACACGCGACGAGGGAAAAATCCTCGTATCAACGCTTCTTATTTATCTTTTTCTTCTTTTTCTTTTTTTATCACTTGTCTCTCTCTTCCTTTCCTTTGACCCCCCTGCGAGCGAGGGTTTTTCGGGGTTTGGGGGGATGGAGGAAGGGGGGAGATGGTGGATTGTGATGGTGGTGGAGAAGGAAGAGGAGTTGTTGGAGGAGGAGGAAGGAGAAGAGGTGGAGGAGGATGGGAGGGAAGCTTGAGAGGGAGAAGAGGGAAGGAGATGGAGAAAAGGAGAGAAGGTGGAGAAGGAGGAGGAAGAAGAGAAGGGAGCAAGTGGAGAAGATGGAAGGAGAAAAGAGGAGGAGGAGGAGGGGGGTGGGAAGAGCGAGTAGGAAGAGGAATGCGAAGGAAGGGAATAAAAGGTATGAGGTGGGAAAAAGAAGAGAATATGGAGGAGTTCGAAGAAAGAGAATAGGGTGAAAATAAGAGAAGGGAAGAGATGAAGCGAAGATGTAAGAAGGGGAAAATAGAATGAAGAGGAGACGTGAAAGAAGAGATGAAGGAGAGAAGGAAGAGGAAGAATATTTAATCAAAGAGAAAGGTAGATTAAGACAGAAAGAAAGGAATGTTTACAGTCTCTTTCTCTCTCAGTCTTTATCTCTCCCTTTCTCTCTCAGTCTCTTCTCCCTCAGTCTCTCTCTCTCTCTCTCTCTTTCAGTCTCTTTCTCCCTCAGTCTCTCTCTCTTTCTCAGTCTCTTTCTCCCTCAGTTTCTCTCTCTCTCTCTCTCTCTCTCTCATAATCAGTCTCTTTCTCCCTCAGCCTCTCTCTCTCTCTCTTTCAGTCTTTTTCTCCCTCAGTCTCTCTCTCTCACGCTTTCTCTCTCTCTCTCTCAATCTCTCTCTCTCCCTCTCTCTCTCTCAATCTCAATCTCAATCTCTCTCTCTCTCTCATTCTTCGTGTGTGCGTATGCATTGCCGACCAACCTGGGTGCCGCCTAATGGTAACCGGAGCTGTTCTGAGGGTGTAATAGACTCACAGAGGATCACATGGCACCAGAGATGCCACAGTGGCACCCTGACCTCTTGGCCTCATCCTCCAACTGCCCCCCTGGTCGATTTCTCCCCCCACTTCCCCCCTAACACCCTCCCTCCCTTTCTCCCTATCTCCCTCTCCTTGTCTTTTTTTT
>BOPN01006326.1:43632-46132 GCA_017312705.2 Penaeus japonicus
TCATTGCTATCATTATCAGTATCATTATTATCATTATTATTATCGTTGTTTTTTGATGTTAATAACATCATAATGCATGTGTGTGTGTTTACGTATCTATGTACACGTGAATCTATGTACTTACATTACACACACACACACATACACACACACACACACACATACACACAAATATATATACAGTATATATATATATATATATATATATATATATATATATATATATATATACATACATATGACTGCTGGTCTGCACGTATATATGCATCTTTTCAGCAGTGGCTGGAAAGGAAGTCACATTTCCTGCTGATCCACTGAACGGAAATAATACTGATCTGTGTCACCGCAGGTTAATCTTACTGAAAATGGCCAGGGAATGAAAGAAATTGCATAGCGCTATTCTTTCAATTCGCCGCTTTTTTTGCATATCCTATCAGATGCTTATTCTTGATAATTGTTTGGATTTTGATCTGTTCTTATTTTTTTATGTTATGATTTTTTTTTTCTTCATAATTTACAGTTTTTTAAAATAAAAATTATTAATATATTGATTCGAATGCGTGTGTGTGGCTATGGCCTCGACTTGGAATGTTCAAGTGACCTTGTTATTAGACGTCGGTGGGTTTTGTTCAAATATTCTTGAAGTAGTTTACAAACGCTCTATATCTCGCTCTCTGTCTCTCTCTCTCTCTCTATCTCTCTCTATCTCTATCTCTCTCTCTCTCTCTCTCTCTCTCTCTCTCTCTCTTTCGTTGATGATGATCATAATAATAAAAGTAATGATAATAAGAAAAAAAAGAGCTCCATGAGAAACAAAAAACAACAATAATAATAATCATTATTAAGATAATGATAGCAACTATAATAACCTCAATAATAACAATAAAAATAAAGACAAAATCATAAGCAATTCAATTCTACTTTTATAGGATCAAATCTCGTTGTTCCGATCGTCTTTTGTTTCCCTCCTCTTCCAGTCGTTTATTGATTTTTCGAATCCCAAGATAAAAGACCAAATTGTCTTTAACTGTAACTAATTTCGAAATTTAATTCGTAAAATCAAGTCTATTGAGTTTGAATAACTGAAATCTTGAGCTAATTCTCGGAAGTTCGCGTGACTGGGGGATCGAATTAGACTTGTCGAAAAGTGATCGTTCTCCTTCGGTTTGGCAAGATGTATTAGATATAGAATTTGTATGTTTTTTTTTTTTTTTTATTCTAACGTATATTTTGAAATAGTTTTTTGTGTTTTTTTTTTTCATATATATTTACTCCTCATAAATGTGTAGATTAGTGTATGTTCAAATATATAGTAATTCTTACCTTACTTATGAAAAATAAAAGGATACACAACAACTATCTAATCAAAACGATAAGTTTGTTAATCGTGAAAATATTACCCTACCCTTAATGCTAACAACTCACACACACACACACACACACACAAACACACACACACGTACACACACACACTCGAACAAACACACACACACACATACAAACACACACACACACACACACACAAACACACACGTACACACGTACACACGTACACACACAGAGGTAATGTCGCCCAGGTAACCACATGTAACCTTGAACAGAATTTCCCAGGAGAAGAGGAGGCAAAACAGGGCTACCAACCTCTCCGTGTGGTATTGGTGGTGAGGGTAATGTTTGCAATGGCGGGCGAATTATTATTATTATTATTTTTTTTTTTTTTTGGGGGGGGGTAAATTGTTTTTCATCGTCATTGTCATTGTTATTGTCATTGTCATTGTCACTGTCACTGTCATCGTTATAATAATCATCTTCATCATCATTATGATCATTACAATATATCACACTCACAAACACACACAAATACACACAAACACACACACAAACAAACACCCCCACCACCCCCTATCCCCCCACACCACCCCCCTCCCTCACCCCCTCCCCACACACACATCCATCCACATCATCACATCATCACCACAACCAGTCAACCGCACAATGTTTTACGACGTCATGTCACCTGATCCAGAGCGAGTGTGTTCACATCACAGCAGTCACATGTCAGCGTTCTTGTAAGCGGCGAGGAAGAGGCGGATTCATGATCCATGTATCCAGCAGCGTTCTTGTAAGCGAAGTCATGAAGCCAGAAGGTCACGGATGGGTACTGAACTTTTGGTTTTATTTATTTCTGTTTCTTTTTGTGGGGTTTCTTTTCTTTTTTTTCTTTTTCTGTTTTTCTGTTTTTTTGTATTCTTCTTCATTTCCTTCAATCAGAACGGGAATAAATCTCCCGCTCTGGCGATGACACGGGGACAAAAGCAGGAATTTCGCAATTACTGGTGTGTCTCGCGGTGAACGAGACCCGGTCGAGATTCGGCGAGACTAGGAGTCGAGTTCACGATGGAAGGTGAGTCGAAGGAGGGAATGAAGCATTATGATAAATGAGGGACCAGGACAGACAAGAATGAGATCCTTCGGACACAAAAAGGAAGAAAAATTGTAT
>BOPN01006326.1:58632-63632 GCA_017312705.2 Penaeus japonicus
TTATTGATTTCAGTGTGTGTGTGTGTGGGGGGGGGGGGGGGGGGCTTTGTGGTAATTTGGTTGATGTTGCTGCTTTGTGTTGCTATTAATGTTGCATGATTCTTTATTTCATTTTCCTCTTTTAGTCTCTCTCTCTCTCTCTTTCTCTTTATCTCTCTCTCTCTCTCTCTCTTTCTCTCTCTCTCTCTCTCTCTCTTTCTCTCTCTCTCTCTCTCTCTCTCTCTCTCCCTCTCTCTCTCTCTCTCTCTCTCTCTCTCTTCTCTCTCTCTCTCTCTCTCTCTCTCTCTCTCTCTCTCTCTCTCTCTCTCTCTCTCTCTCTCTTTCTTTCCAATTTCCTTTTCTTTTTCTCCTTCCCCCTCTTTCTAGTCTTAATTCCCCTCTCTCAGTCCTCCCTCTTTCCCCTCTTGTCTAATCTCCCCTCTTGTCTTCACAGTAAATTGGAAGGGAATGGCTTCTGTAAGTTGTGACTCCTCCTCCTCATCTCTCTCTCTCTCTCTCTCTCTCTCTCTCTCTCTCTCTCTCTCTCTCTCACACACACATTCTCTCACTCTCCCTCACCCTCTCCCTCACCATCTCCCCCCCCCTCTCTCTCTCTCTCTCTCTTTCTCTCTCTCCCTCTCCCTCTCCCTCTCCCTCTCCCTCACCATCTCCCCCCCCTCTTTCTCTCTATCTCACTCTCTCTCTCTTTCTCTCTCTCTCTCTCTCTCTCCCTCCTCCCTCCCCCTTCCCCCTTATCTTCTCCTTCCGTCACACATGAAGATAAGAATTAGACGGTAAATTTTCATATGTCTTTCAAGAAGCTTTATGGCTTTTTTTTATTTTTTATTTTTTTGTATTCTCACTTTTTCTTTCCGTTCATTGTTTGTTTTATTATTATTTATCTATTTTGTTCTTATTGTTATTGTTGTTGGTGTTGTTATTATTATCTCTCTTGTTATTTTTGTTATTTTTATATCTATTATTTTATCATTGTTATTATTAATATTGTTATTATATTAATTATCATTATCATTTTCATTATTATTATCATCATTATTTTTTATCATTAATGTGATATCATTATTATCATTATTATTGTCATTCATATTTTTGTTATAATTGTAGTTGTTGGTTATTGTTATTATTATTGTTATTGTTCTTATTATCATTATCATTATCATTATCATAATTGTTGTTGTTGTTATTACTTTTCTTTTTATTTTTCCTTTTTTTTTTTTTTCTTTCTCATAAAAATGTAATGAGGATGATAATAATGATAATGATGATATTAAGAACATAGCAATGAGGATAGTATTAATGATAATAATAATAATTTCATCATCATAATAATAATATTAATGATAATAAAATGATGGCAATGATAATCATGATGATAATGATGATGAGAATGATAATGATGATGAGAATGATAATGATGATGAGAATGATAATGATGATGAGAATGATAATGATGATGAGAATGATAATGATAACGATAAAAATAAGGATAATGATGTAGATGTAGATGAAGATGAAGATGAATAAGTTGATAAGAATGATAAAGAAAATTTGTTTTAAATGAGAGAAAAAATAATTATTCTGTAAGCCTCCCTCCGGGTCTGTTGTTTCTTCCCCGAAAATAAAAAGAAAATATTTTCTCCCCCCCCCCCCTATTTCCGTCTATTTTGTTGCCGTCGTTAACAGAGGGTGAAAGGAGGAGGGGGAAGGACGATAAGGAGGAGGAGGAGGAGGAGGAGGGATGAAAAGGAGGTGGAGGAAGGATGATAAGGTGGAGGAGGAGGAAGAGAGGAATGGGAGGAGGGGGAGAAGAAGAAGAAAAGGAGGAGAAGAAGAAGAAGAAGAAAGAGTATGAAGAGAGGGAAGAAGGAGAAGGAGAAAGAGGAAAAGAAAAAGAAAGAAAGAAATAATAAAACAAGGAAGAAATAAGGAAGAAAGATGAAAGAGGCAAAAAATAGATG
Organism: Penaeus japonicus; assembly: GCA_017312705.2. Lineage (NCBI taxonomy): Eukaryota > Metazoa > Arthropoda > Malacostraca > Decapoda > Penaeidae > Penaeus > Penaeus japonicus. The sequence goes on from BOPN01006326.1 coordinate 60,591, forward strand.
GAAGAAAAGCGAAAAAAAAAACAAGAAAATTATAAAATAAATAAAAGAACCGAATTCTTTGAAGCAGAAAAGAAGGAGAACGAAAGAAATAAGAAGAAGGAGGGGAGAAGAAGAAGAAGAAGAAGAAGGGCGGAAGAGAAGAAAAGGGGGGGGGGGTTAGTAGTCGCAGCAGAGGTCGTTAAGTAGTCGTTTGCATATCATAAGCTCTCGCTAACTACCTTCCCCTTTCCTTCTCTGTTAGCGGCTTGTTATTAGATCGTTAGCTCCGCCCCCTGATGGGTATGGATGTGCCCCCTAACCCCCCCTCGCCCCCTCTACCCCTCACCCCCCTTTTCAGCCCTTATCTTTACTTCCCTTGAACCCTATTTGTATTTTCGATGCTTCTTTTGGTAAGTCTTTTTTCTTCTCTTATTTTTTTTTTCCTTCATTCATTCATTCATTTGTTCATTTTTTTCCTTCCTCCTTCCCTCTTTTCCCGTCTTCCTTCACTCCTTCATTCATTATTTCATTCAATCTTTCCTCCTTCCCTCCTTCCATCCTTTCATTTCCTCCTTCACCCATTCATTCATTCATTCATTCCTCCTTCCCATCCTCCCATCTTCCCAACACTACTTCCTTCCTTCCTTCTTTCCCTCCCTCCCTCCCTCCCTCCCTCCATCCCTCCCTCTTCACCTCCTCCCTCCCTCCCTCCCTCTTCACCTCCTCCCTCCCTCCCTTCCGTCCTTCCTTCCTTCCTTCCTTCCCCCAGTCTCCATACCCGCCCTCTTCCGCCACCCCCATCCACCATACCCCTCCCCCGTCCTCTGCCCTCTCTCCCTTACCTTCCCCCTCCTCTGCCCCCTCTCCCTCTCCCTCCCCCACCCCCTCCACCCTTGTTCCCGTTAACAGCGCCATGCCCTTGTCTCCAAAAATGAATGGATTTCCCAGGGTCAAAATGAGTATCCCCATCCCCACCCCCCCACTACTCTTCCTCTCTCCTCCCTCTTTTATCTTCCTTCTTCTCTCTCCTCCCTCTTATCTCCTCCTTCTTCTCCCTCCTCCCTCTTCTTTCTCCCTCCCCCCACTCATCCTTCCTCTCCCCTCTTCTCTCCTCCCCCTTCTCTCCTCCCTATCCCCTCTTCACACCTCCTTCTTCTCCCTCCTCCCTCTTCTCTCCTCCCTCTTCTCTCCCCCTCCTTCTCTCCTCCCTCTTCTCTCCTCCCCCTTCTCTCCTCCCCCTTCTCTCCTCCCTCTTCTCTCCTCCCCTTCTCTCCTCCCCCTTCTCTCCTCCCTATCCCCTCTTCTCACCTCCTTCTTCTCCCTCCTCACTCCTCCTTCCTCTTCCCTCTTCTCTCCTCCCTCCCCTCCTTCCTCTTCCCCCTTCTCTCCTTCCTCTTCCCTCTTCTCTCCTCCCCCTTCTCTCCTCCCTATCCCCTCTTCTCACCTCCTTCTTCTCCCTCCTCACTTCTGCCTCCTCTTCCCCCTTCTCTCCTCCCTCTCCCCTCTTTTCACCTCCTCCTTCTCCCTCCTCACTCCTCCAACCTCTTCCCCCTTCTCTCCTCCCTCTCCCCTCTTTTCACCTCCCTTCCTTTTCTCCTTCCTCCTCCCTCCAATGAACCTTTTTATACCATCATTATTATGATCTTTCTCGTTTCCTTCTTCTTTTTCTTTTCTTTTTCTTTTTCTTTTTGTTCTTCTTCTTCTTGTTCTTCTTCGTCTTCTCCTTCTTCCTCGTCCTTTTACCCTTCCTGCTCTTCCTCCTATTTTCCTCCTCCTCTTCTTTCTTTAACATCCTCTTTCTGCTCTTAATCATCTTCTCTCTTCTCCTATCCCCCTTCTTCCTTTTCATCGTCTTTTCTTTCCCCTCTCTCGTTTTGCTCTTCCTTTTCTTCTTCCTCTTCCTCTTCTTCTGTTCCTCTCCTTCTCTTCCCTTATTCATATTTCCTCTCTCTTCTTCATCTCCTCTCTCCTTTTTCTGCTTCCCTTCTCTTCTCTTATCTTCTCTCCATCTTATTCTAGTCTCTTCACCCCTTCTTCTCTTTTCTTCTCTCCCTCCTCCTTTTCCTCTTTTTTCTCTCTTTTTCTTTTTATCCCTCCTCTGCCTCTCCTCTTTTTTTCCTTCCTTTTCCTGTTATACATCCAGATATCCCCTTCTCTTTTTTTCTTCTTCCTCTCCTCTTCTTTCTTCCTTTTCTCCTCCTCTTCCTCTTCATCCCTTCCTCTTCCTGCTATACATCTTCCTTTCCTGGTCTCTTCTCCTCCTCCTCTTCACCTCCTTCTTCTTCCTGCTATACATCTTCCTTTCCTGGTCTCTTCTCCTCCTCCTCTTCCTCTTCACCCCCTTCTTCTTCCTGCTATACATCTTCTTTTTCTGGTCTCTCCTCCTCCTCTTCCTCTTCATCCCTTCCTCTTCCTGCTATACATCTTCTTTTTCTGGTCTCTCCTCCTCCTCTTCCTCTTCATCCCTTCCTCTTCCTGCCTTATATCTTCCTTTCCTGGTCTCTTCTTCTCCTCCTCTTCCTCTTCATCCCTTCCTCTTCCTGCCTTATATCTTGCTTTCCTGGTCTCTTCTTCTCCTCCTCTTCCTCTTCACCCCTTTCCTCTTCTTGCTATACATCTTCCTTTCCTGGTCCCTTCTTCTCCTCCTCTTCCTCTTCACCCCCTTCTTCTTCCTGCTATACATCTTCTTTTCCTGGTCCCTTCTTCTCCTCCTCTTCCTCTTCATCCCATCTTCTTCTTCCTGCTATACATCTCCTTTTCCTGGTCCCTTCTTCTCCTCCTCTTCCTCTTCACCCCCTTCTTCTTCCTGCTATACATCTTCTTTTCCTGGTCCCTTCTTCTCCTCCTCTTCCTCTTCACCCCCTTCTTCTTCCTGCTATACATCTTCTTTTCCTGGTCCTTCTTCTCCTCCTCTTCCTCTTCACCCCCTTCTTCTTCCTGCTATACATCTTCCTTTCCTGGTCTCTTCTTCTCCTCCTCTTCCTCTTCATCCCATCTTCTTCCTGCTATACATCTTCTTTTCCTGGTCCCTTCTTCTCCTCCTCTTCCTCTTCACCCCCTTCT